>MU679604.1:0-45615 GCA_026770625.1 Nicotiana glauca | reverse complement strand
GGGGGGGGGGGGGTAAGGGCTCCGACATTATTATATCAACTTGATCCCAGTTCTGAGTCGTTGGATGATGTATCCTCGACGGCTCAGATCTATCATCATCAAAACGACGTCGTTTCATTACAAGGGGGCTGGACTGGGTAATTTGGGTTGGGTTTGGTTTGGTTGGACACCTTTGTCAATTAGGCTAGCCAGATGGGCCAAAAGACTGGCCTGCTTCTTCTTTATTTCATTTTCTTTTTATTGGCTTTGTTTTCTTTTCCTTATTTATTTAATTTTTAGATTTTATTAGGTACAATATTAAAAATAGACAAGACTTGATTTAACAAAATTAAACTAATTACTTCTCAAAAATCAAACAAATCCTAATTTAAAAAGAAAAGTTAAGGAAAAATCAATAATTGGAAGTAAAACAATATAAAGGACTATTTTTAATTATTTTTTCCTATTTTCAATGATGTTAATTAATCTAAAAATCTAGAATTGGGTCCTAAATGCAAGTATGCTATTTTGTAATTTTTTATTTCTTTATTTTTATGACAACTAAAAATGCACACAAAAGACAAACAAAACACAAAATTATACAATTAATTCCCTAGAATTCAAATAATAAAAGAAAAAATCCTAATTTTAAGAATTCTATAGGAATATTTGAGCGAGGCAAAAATCACGTGCTCACAATTATTATTAGTATTATTATTATTGTTATTATTGTTATAATTATTATTATTATTACTATTACTACTACTACTACTTTTACTACTATCACAATTATCATTATCATCATCATCATCCTTATTATTATTATTATTATTATTATTATTATTATTATTATTATTATTATTATTATTATTATTATTATTATGTTTGTTATTGCTACTATTAATAGTACTACCGCAACTAATATTATTATAAATTTTTTTATATTTATTTTATTAACATCTATTTAATATTACTTTATCGTATATATAAAATTTATTTTTAATACAAAGAAGCTCAAAAGAATTAATTTGAAGATTGAAATGGACCAAAATTCGGCCCAGACAATGTTTAATTATTTTTTCTTCACTATATTAAAGCCCACCAAAATTTCCATTTCCGTAGCCCATATTGTGCCAAAATTCACCTGACCCAACAAGCCCATCAGCTTTTGAATCGAATTAGAGTTTTTTACATGCTTGATCCCTTTTTAACTATTATTTATAAAAATAGCACCATTTACTGTTTATTTCATAAAGAGCACTTTTTTTTCATTAATGACACATTATAAAAATTAAGCTCAACATCTAATACGTTAACTCACTCACTAATCACGGAAAGTACTTTTTTTTTCTATCTTCATTTTTCCTTTACAGCATTCATCTTCTTCACTTCATATTTTGAAAATCTGCTACATATCTCAATGCCACCTAAATCAAGATGTATTGATTTATACATCATTTATACTCTGTATATCAGGTATCCTTTAATTCAAAATGTATATTTATGTATATAATATTTGTGAAGTGCTATCTTATTTTAAGAGGTATTTTTAATGTATACTGTATTTTATATGTCAAGTGTCATTATATATATATATATATATATATATATATATATATATATATATATATTAATTATATTGTATATTTATATAACATCTTAATTAAATTTAAGATATATATTTTTATGTATATTTCACATGTCGTAAGTGTCATCTTAATTGAAGATGTATTTTTTATGTATATGTTTTGTATATTTTATATGTGTTAATTCAAAATATATTTTTATATATATGTATTGTATATATTAACGTATATTATTATCGAAATAAGAGCTTTTTATTAAGAAAGGAAGAAAGAAGTAAGAGAAAAACTTAAGAAAGATAATTAAAAATAAAATGAATGGAACAAATTTAAAAAATATATTGGCTTAGGTAGAAAACAAAACTAAGAAGACGAAGAAAAAGAAGGAAAGCTAATAGATAAAGAGAGAAAAAGATATAATTTTTGTACAAATAATTATTAACTTTCCATTCAAATTTTTTATGTTTAGGGATTAATAGTTAATATTCCTATTTTAATGGAACTGTGTGCTACAAATATAAATATTTTCCTGTCATATCTGTAATATTGAATTACATGCTAAAAATTTGTTATATTTCTTTTAAACTGTGACAGTTATGTAAAGTCCCCTTTAAATAAATCCAAATAAAGAGCCCAACAAACTCTAAACCCTACGCCTCTTTCTCCGCTCTCTCTCATTCCACTTTTGTGGATTTTCAGCTCTTTCTCAGCCATGGCAGAGAATTGTTCACTCTATTTTCGTATAAGGTTTCTTACTATCTCTCGCTTCTCGAAGCAAGTCTTGTTCTCTTCCCCGAAGTGATATTCTGGTACACTTTAATCCTTTTAAGCTAGAGTGAATCTCTCCATTTCGAGAGCTTTCTGAAGCAAATCATGTGAAGGCCTCAAACGTTCGGATTCGAATAACTCTTTTGACCATAAATTCAAAATCAAATCAAGAATTCCCGCTCAAGAGCAAACCCTATATTTTTTACTATAAATATTTGCATATCGGACCACTTCTGGACACCTTAGAGCAACCTAGACGAGAGGTGGGAGCTGCTGCTAAAAACACTATTTTTTACTCTGGCTATTGTTCTAAACCCTTTGAAACTCTAAGAAAACACTTTAATCTTTAGCCGTGATAGAGATATTCAAATTTCTTTGGTTCGGGGTTCGGATTTATTCATAAGGAGAGAGTAGATTCGAAGACCGACACCTCATTCACTGTCCCACAACAACCAAAGAATCTCACTTTGAGAGTCGGCGATGTCGTGGCACTGCATGGAGACCGCATTACGTGTTGCATTCTAATGTTGAAACTCAGAGCGAAAACCAAAAAGAAATCATCCCTTTGGGATGTTGACGGGGAATATTCGTTATTCTAGCTTGATCTTTATTTTACTAGTTCCTATCTTGATCTTTACAGTGACAATATGTCTTCTTACCAAACGAATGAAGTCTGCTTTCGTTGCGTATGTTAAGATTGGTTTTCACCAAGTTTACTCTAGCTAATGAGGGAATACTTATTTCACTATATAGGATACAACCCCCTAGATATGAAGATTTTAAAGTCAATGGCTTAACAACTTTTCCTACCTACTCTCCTGTTTAGCTTATCTAATTACCATGCATTTCACAATGTTAGGATAACAGAGGAATATTTAATTTCTGGTATAAGTATTTGCTGAATTCAGTCAAAACTTGGTTAAGTTTTGGACAACTTTTTAAACAATGGTGTCTACAAAACCTACGTTCTTCATTAATCACATTTGTTTTACTCAGTTCTTTAATCTAGTTGTGTGGCAGAAGTGACTTATTTCCCCAAAATAAGACATCTTAGCCTCAACTCATTTATTCTAAAGTGACTTCCATTTTAAAAGAAACATTGGGATTTTTGCCGTTTGAATGTCTTAAAAACGTGCTTTCAAAATTAGCTCTCTTTCATGACATTTTTTTTTTCAAATCAACGTTACTACATTTTTTAATCTCATTAATCATTTTTTATATTACAATAATTAGCCTTAGTTAAATTTAGTTATAACCATTTTTAATGGATCTTAAAAGGTGCCTTACCCCTTTCTTTTGAGATAACTAGAACCCTTACCTAGAATTTCTAAAACTAAGCATACCATATAAAACGGAGATAACTTTAAGCATTACTTAGTTAAAATTGGTGTCCTAATTCACCATTAACATAATTAGGTGGCGACTTACCAATATGTTATACTCTAATTTGACCCGTATTAAAATGGGGTATAACAGCTTGGCGACTTTGCCGGGGAACTAGGTTCTAACCATAACGGACATAGGTTAATTAAGGCTTGTATGCTTACTTTATTTGACTTTAAATTATTTACATGCCATAGTTGTTTTTCTTGATATAAACTGTCTATGTGTTACTGTTTTAATATAAACTGTCATTTTGTTTCATTTTTTTCACTCCTGAAAAATTCACACTAATCACACACTTAAGTGGTTATGTGGTTTGCGCGATGTGCACTACTAAAACACCCTTTAGTCGGAATGATCTTGTGGATTTAGTTGATCAGCGGTGCAGTCAACAGCCACAGACTTTTTACTCCCAAGTTGTCCGCTTGGGAGAGCCTTGTGTCTAAGAAAGCCAACTCTAGTCTACCTAAGATAGACCGAAACCGACACTCTCTTTTAAGAACATGCATCATTTTGACATAGAAGGCTTAATACCCTTGGTGTATTAAGTACATTAGTTGACTTTAACCAAATATCCAAATGGGTTCACGACCCCAAGTGACACATTATCCTAATCTATGTGCATAGTTGAAGGATAATTGTGCCTGAATATGAACTATTTGCTTTAATTAATTAAAATTTTAGGAAAAAGGATAAAACGTTCTTTTTCTATGACAAATATGAAATTTTAAATTTGGATAAACTATTTACTAGAAATCAATGACAAAAGAAAATATTATTTTAAACTATGAAGTACTTGTATCTTTCTTTCTTCGTTTGACATGTAATGATATCTACACTACTATTATTTTTGGAAAATAAATTATTTCAATTAACCAAGAGCAATGAATGACATATTATGGCACATTATCTTTAAATATACATTAGGCCTAGCTCTGGCACAAAGAGGTCACTTGCATATTAGGACGCGGTATTTGTGACTTTACTTGCTACATGACTTTATTTATACGTAATTTTATTTGACGTTTACTTATCCAATTTTGCATTATCATATCTTGTTATTATCTCATACTGACTCATTTTCTCTTTTTATTATTTTTCTTTCTTAAGAAAACAAATATGTTTTCAAAACTAATGGTTAATTTGTGAGAACCATCACCTTCATATTTCAAAAAATATAGTTACAATTTTCCACCGTTAGAGCTTGCTACACACATTCAAGACTCATCCATGCGCTTTGCTACCAATCTCATCCAAAACTTTACATAGCAATTACTCAAATACTACCAGTCTCCACCCACCCACCCTATAGGATAACAAACTCAACCTCACTTCATATTGATATTTTTGCCTATTTATTTAGTTTCAACAGAACTATCAGATCAAAATAACCATACAAACCTCTACACTCTTACAATTTTATCAGCCTCAGGTTCGAACTATATCTGACCTGATTCTTGTTCCAACAAGATACGCAGGCAATCCTATATAAGGATTCAGTCATCCTGTTGTTTTAAAATTTTATGTCCTCAGAATTGGAAACTGGGGCATATCCTAGAATAAATCAACTCTTCATATCTTCAATCATTTCCACTGGTTCAAACTTCGTCCCCTCAAAATTGGAAACTAAGGCATATTTTCCAACTCATCAAGTATTTTGCCTTCTGACTATTTCGAATTCCAGAACTGAAAACTTGGGCAGCTTTTTGAAATAGTTCAATTGCTCATCAAAAATTATTCAACCTCCAATCAACTTGTTTATTCCTACTAAATTTCATTTTCACCCACATCATAATTAATACAATTCTTTAGATGGATCCTCATAAGTTTGACAAATTTAAATTCGAGGTCCATAGCCATCTACTTTCAATTACTGCCAAACAGAATTTGATCCAAATCCCCAAAAGAAGATGGTTCAACACAAGTCAACCAATTTCTTTTAAGCTAACGAATTTTTCTTTGAGTGAACAGGAGCATACCACAGGTCAATTTGAGTCTCAACAACAAATATACGTTTAGACAATGCCAAAGCCAATCTTCAAGTTAACACGAATCAGCACCCCTTCACAAACTAAGAATCTTTCTTTGAGTGCAGGATAACAAAAATCACAAGATGATGACACTGAATTAACGTCGAGTCTACCAACATGACCGAAGACGACATTAGACTGCCATGGCCCCGACTATAAATTAGATGACTTCAACTCTTACTTCTTCTCTCACTTTACTCTCTACTTTTATAACTTTATTAAAATTTTACACAATATGTTGTAGGAATTAACACCAAGCCTACCCCTCAAGATCATAGTCGTGATAAGAATCAACAAACAAGTCTATTGACAAAATATAGAAAACATTATTTGGCCCGCCATGACCTTGCCTTAATAAGCCAGACGGCTTAATCTCTCCCTTTATTCTTGACTTTAATCCTTTTACTTATCATGACTTTATATCTTTATTAATATCTTTACATAATTAATCGTAGGTGACATTTTGCTAAAATATCAAAGGAGTTAGCAATCAAGTCTACTGACCAAGAAGCACCATTCGGCCTTCCATGGCCTAATCATCATAAGCCAAATGGATTTATATCTCACTTTATCCTTCACTTTACCCTTTATATTTATCCTAACTTCATGACTCAATTAATAACTTTAGCCTAAATTTTACAGGAACAAATATTATGTCTACCATTCAACATCGGTGGTGTCATTCAGCCCGACACTGCCTCACATCACAAGCCAAACGATATTTCTCTTACTTTACTCTCCACTTTACCTGTTACTTTATCATTCACTTTATCTATTCTATGCGTCATATGGTCCATCGAAGCCTCAACTTCATAAGCTAAACAACAATTTTCCTACCTTACTCTATACTTTATCATTTACTTTATATCAACTTTATGACTATAATGATTTTTTCGTGAACTTTACATGAAAATTTATTCAAGACTTCACAAACATCAATATGACATAATAAGCCAAAAACCTCATTCATGCTTAATCATTGATTTTACTCTTTACTTTATCATGTACTTTCAACTTTACGACTTTACCCTGAACTTTACAGGAAAAATCATCGATTCTCAAAAGACAAATTGAGGCATTATTTATCATCAAGTTTCCGAAGACAAACGGAAATATCATTTGGACAACCTCATCTTCATAAACCAAACAACTTCATTCATACTTTATCATAACTTTCGTAACTTTACGACTTTATGACATTATCCTGAAATTTATAGGCAACTGTAACCATGACTCTACAAACATCATTCATCATTAAGTCTCCGAAGACAACCGGAGGCTTCATCAACATCAACATTAAGTATTGGTACTGCTACTACTAACTACTACTACTACTACTATTATTATTATTATTATTATTATTATTACTATTATTATTACTATTATTATTATTATTATTATTAGTATTACTATTACTATTACTATTATTATTATTATTACTACTACTACTATTATTATTATTATTACTATTATTATTATTATTACTATTATTATTACTATTACTATTATTATTATTATTACTATTATTATTACTATTACTATTATTATTACTACTACTATTATTACTATTATTATTACTATTATTACTATTACTATTACTATTACTATTACTATTACTATTACTATTACTATTACTATTATTATTATTACTATTACTATTACTATTAGTATTATTATTATTATTATTATTACTATTATTACTATTATTATTCTTATTATTATTATTATTATTATTATTATTATTATTATTGTAGTCATTGTTATTATTATTATTATTGTAGTCATTGTTGTTGTTGTTATTATTATTATTATTATTATTATTATTATTATTATTATTATTATTATTATTATTATTATTATTGTTGTTGTTGTCATTGTCATTATTATTATTATTATTATTATTATTATTGTTATTATTATTGTTATTATTATTGTTATTATTATTATTATTATTATTGTTGTCATTGTTATTATTATTATTGTTATTATTATTGTTATCATTATTGTTATTATTATTATTGTTATCATTATTATTATTATCATTATTATTATTATTGTCATAATTATTATTATTAGTATTACTATTATTATTAATATTATGATTATTATTATTATTATTACTATTACTATTATTATTATTACTATTTATAGTAATATCGTAACTAATATTATTATAACTTTTTTATATTTATTTTATTAACATCTATTTAATATTAGTTGATCATATATATAAAATTTATTTTTAATACAAAGAAGTTCAAAAGAATTAATTTGAAGATGGAAATGGTCCAAAATTCGGCCAAGACAAGGTTTAATTATTTTTTCTTCACTATATTAAAGCCCACCAAAATTTCCATCGCCATAGCCAATATTGGGGGCATTTGCATCTATACCCGCTTTTTGTGCCACATTTTAACCTGTGCCCGCTTTGCAAAAAAAATTGCAAGCGTACCCGCTTTTTCGCATAACTTCAGCACACGGGGCTGAAGTAGCAAAGGCAATCACACAAAACTTCAGCATTTTAGTAGCCGGGCCTGAAGTTCAGGTCTAGAGCTGAACTTTTTGTTTTGTAACTCGCGAACTTCAGCTCTAGAGCCGAAGTTTTATTTTATAAGTTTTTGTTTAGTAACCAGAAAACTTCAGCTCTAGAGCTGAAGTTTGCCAGTTATAAAATATAAACTTCAACTCTAGAGCTGAAGTTTGCCAGTTATAAAATAAAACTTCAGTTCTAGATCTGAAGTTTTTCTTTTGTACTGGAAAACTTCAGCTCTAGAGTTGAAGTTTTTGTCTTTGTAACCTGAAAACTTCAGCTCTAGAACTGAAGTTTGCTAGTTATAAAATAAAAACTTTAGCTCTAGAGCTGAAGTTTATATGTTGTAACTATTGTATGTTGTAACTAGAAAACTTCAGCTCTAGAGGTGATGTTTTTCAGTTATAAAATAAAAACTTCAGCTCTAGAGCTGAAGTTTCTATGTTGTAACTAGAAAACTTCAGCACTAGAACTGTACATTTTTTTCCCACAAATGCTAACAGTCTCATTAATTGAGTCGCCCTCAGTCAAGAATCCTGACTTATATTAAATCTTCTGTGAACTATGACAAGATGTTCAACATCCTGACTTTTTATAACTGTTACTAGTTAATATTAGTGTCGTTGCCTTTTAGTATCAAAAACAATGTGTCGTAGGGGACTAAGCAGTGACCTCCAGATTAAATCATTAATGAAACAATGAAAGATTTGAAATTCAATTGTACAGTTGCTTTAACAGCACCAATAACAGAAGAAGAAGAGGAGGAGGAGAAGGGGAGGAGAAAGGGAAGCTGAAGTTTTTTAAAAAGTGGGTACGGGTGCAAACAGAAAGACAAAGCGGCTACAGGTTAAAAAGGGGCACCCCGTGCAATTTTTACCCCATATTGTGCAAAAATTCACCAGACCCAACAAGCCCATCCACTTTTGAATTAATCCAAATAAAGAGCCCAACAAACTCTAAACCCTACGCCTCTTTCTCCTCTCTCTCTCATTCCACTTTTGTGGATTTTCAGCTCTTCCTCAGCCATGACAGAGAATTGTCCACTCTATTTTCGTTCAAGGTTTCTTACTATCTCTCGCTTGTCGAAGCAAGTCTTGTTCTCTTCCCCGAAGTGATATTTTGGTACACTTTAATCCTTTTAAGCTAGAGTGAATCTCTCCATTTCGAGAGCTTTCTGAAGCAAATCACGTGAAGGCCTCAAACGTTCGGATTCGAACGACTCTTTTGACCATAAATTCAAAATCAAATCAAGAATTCCCGCTCAAAAGCAAACCCTATATTTTTCATTTTAAATACTTGCATATCGGACCACTTCTGGACACCTTAGAGCCACCTAGACGAGAGGTGGGAGCTGCCGCTAAAAACACTATTTTTCACTCTGGCTATTGTTCTAGTCCCTTTGCAAATCTAAGAAAACACTTTAATCTTTATTTTCTGTCCCGATATACTTTAGCCGTGATAGAGGTGTTCGAATTTCTTTGGCTCGGGGTTCGCATCTGTTCATAAGGAGAGAGTAGATTCGAAGACCGACGCCCCATTCACTGTCCCACAACAGCGAAAGAATCTCACTTTGAGACTCGGCAATGTCGTGGCACTGCATTGAGACCGCATTACGTGTTGCATTCTAATGTTGAAACTCAGAGCGAAAACCAAAAAGAAATCATCCCTTTGGGATGTTGACGGGGAATATTCGTTATTCTAGCTTGATCTTTATTTTACTAGTTCCTATCTTGATCTTTACAGTGACAATATGTCTTCTTACCAAACGAATGAAGTCTGCTTTCGTTGCGTATGTTAAGATTGGTTTTCACCAAGTTTACTCTAGCTAATGAGGGAATACTTATTTCACTATATAGGATACAACCCCCTAGATATGAAGATTTTAAAGTCAATGGCTTAACAACTTTTCCTACCTACTCTCCTGTTTAGCTTATCTAATTACCATGCATTTCACAATGTTAGGATAACAGAGGAATATTTAATTTCTGGTATAAGTATTTGCTGAATTAAGTCAAAACTTGGTTAAGTTTTGGACAACTTTTGAAACAATGGTGTCTACACAACCTGCGTTCTTCATTAATCACACTTGTTTTACTTAGTTCTTTAATCTTGTTGTATGGCAGAAGTGACTTTTCTTCTCCAAAATAAGACATCTTTGGCCTCAACTCATTTATTCTAAAATGACTTCCATTTTAAAAGAAACATTGGGATTTTTGCCGTTTGAATGTCTTAAAAACGTGTTTTCAAAATTAGCTCTCTTTCATAACATTTTTTTTTTCAAATCAACGTTACTACATTTTTTAATCTCATTAATCATTTTTTATATTACAATAATTAGCCTTAGTTAAATTTAGTCCGATCGGTTAACCATTTTTAATGGATCTTAAATGGTGACTTACCCCTTCCTTTTGAGATAACTAGAACTCTTACTTAGAAATTCTAAAACAAAGCAGACCATATAAAACAGAGATAACTTTAAGCATTACTTAGTTAAAATTGGTGTTCTAATTCACCATTAACATAATTAGGTGGCGACTTACCAATATGTTATACTCTAATTTGACCCGTATATAAATGGGGTATAACAGTAGCTTCCCGATTGGGAGAAGCTGATCACAGAACTCGTAGCGACCAAATCGGAGGTCGAAGCGACCAAGGCCAATGGTGATGCAGCGGTGGCTATCTACCGTGTCGATGCCGAAGCTGCTTAGGTCCGAGCAAAGAAGGTCGATAAGGCTGCTCAGGTTTGAGCAAATTGGGTCGCCGAGCATGCTAAATACCAGTCTCGAAGGGAGACTCTTGAGGAGATCCATGCTCGGGGTTTCAATCTTACAGACGAGATCGAGAGCGCTAAGGAGCTCGAACCTGAAGCTAGGGGGTTAGTTTACCCTAATGACTATGATTCTGAGAGCCTGAGCGGATCCGAAAGTGGAGAAGATTTCGAAGGTGATGATGATGTTCCCGGAGATGACTAGGCCTTTTAAGATTTCATATATTTTGTGTTTATGTCAAGGCCATTTTGGCTTTTGTAAAGAATTCTCATCGGGTCATTTTACTCTTGTAAAAAGGTTTTGATGAATGTATAAAACGTTTTTCCCTTCCTTGGCTTCTTAATCTATTGTCTTTTTGTTAATATAACAGTCAAAATGCCTTAGCATAAAATTATGAAGTTGTATTCGAAGGTCCAATGTTTGAGATGGTAAGGACTGATAGTAAGTACTGCCCTTGACCATTTTTGATCGGTGATCCTTGAGTGAATGTTCAAACTTGAACTAGGATAGCCCTTAGGCTTAACAGTCGAGTGAGGATTTGCTCGAACTCAAAGTAGAAGTATCACTTAGGATTTATGGTCGAGCGAGGACTTGCTCGAACTCGAGATAAAATAGCCCTTGGACTTGATAGATAGTCCCCGAGTGAGAGACTCAAACTCGGGTTAAGTTAGCCCTTGGGCTTTGTAGTCGAGTGAGTACTTGCTCGATCTCGAAGTAAAAGTAGCCCTTAGGTTTTATGTTCGAGCGAGGACTTGCTCGAACTCGAGATAAGGTAGCGTTTGGGCGTTGTAGTTTTGCTTTCTTTATGTCCATTTCGAGGCCATTTTGGCCGTTGTAAATTTTGTATTTGGCCGATCTGGCCTTTGTAAGAAGATCATTTATATATAAGGCTTTCTACCCTTTTCGGCTCTCGAATTTTTTCTTTGCTTTTATCATTCGTGTTTACAAAATTTGGAATGCCTTAGCATGAAATAATAAGGTTATCTTCGAGGGTTCGAACAAAACCTTGCCTTTGTTGCCTTTCTGGGTTAAGGCGTTACCGGAGTTCGATATTACCGAAGTTTATTTTCCTGAAATATCTTATGTTTAAGAATCTGCCGAGGGTAGCCTTTAGAACCGGTTGTGAAAGAATTTTTTTTAAGGCCTATGTTATTATGGGTTTCGAACATCTCCGGGCCCTATTAAATTAGCCAAAGCCTTTTTGTTCGGGTGTAGCCGGTGAGCTTGCTTCCCCTAAGTTATCTAGGCTTGCCTAAGAAAACAATCCCCGAATGGGTATAGCGATGTCCATTTACAATTCAAGGGTTGCCCAAAAGGTCTTATGCCCTTGACGCTCAATCTTTTGATATGTTCGTGTGACGACCCAAGGGGTCATCACCTATTTCCTCATTCGTTCCGTGCTTCCGAGGCCTTAAAAACCTCACTTTTACCTGCCTCGATTTGCGTGCACAGTCCGGGCGTGTAGCAAGAAGGCTTAAATATGAATTCTGTGCGAAAAATGATGAATTTTGATATTAATATAGTTATAGTTGACTTCGGTCAATATTTTTGGTAAACGGACCCGGACCCGTGATTTGACGGTCTTGGAGGGTCCGTAGCAAAATATGGGACTTGGGCGTATTCCCGGAATCGAATTCCGAGGTCCCAGACCCGAGGAATGAATTTTTTCGTGAAATTGTTTTTTGAAAATGTTTAAGGAAAATGAAAATAAAATTTGATCAAAAAGTGATGGTATCGGGCTCGTATTTTGGTTTCGATGCCCGATACAAGTCTTAAATATGTGTTAAGTGCTTTCTGTAATGTTTGGTTGAACACGGACGTCGTTTGACTTGTTTCGGACTATAAGTTATAAAGTTGAAAGTTTATGAAGTTTAGAAGAAAATCATGTGTTTTGAGGCTCGATTCTATGTATATGATATGATTTTGGTGATTTGATCTCACAGATAAGTCTGTAGGATGTTTTTGATGTTGTGTGCATGTTTGGTTTGGAGCCCCGAGGGCTCGGGTGAGTTTTGGATAGGCATCGGATTTCATTTTCTCATTTTTGAAAATCTGGTATGCTGGCTTCTGTGATTTTCGCAAATGCGAATATGGGACTCGCAATTGCGAGTTCGCAAATGCGAACATTGAATCGCAATTGCGAAGATGGGGATTTTTGCATAGGATCGCAAATGCTATCCATTTGTTCACAAATGCGAACCAGGGAATTTCCGGGCACTGTCGCAAATGTGATGGCTTGGCTTGCAAATACGAGGGGTGGCCTATCGCAAATGCGATCTTTTTCTCGCAAATACGAAAACTGGCCATGTGGTAAGTGTTCGCAAAGGCGAACCTCAGCTTCGCAATTTCCATATTTGGTGGCGAACCCCAGTTCGCAATTCCCATATCAGATACCTGTATTTTTCATATTAGACGAATTTTCACCTCATTTTTCATATCTCTCAAACCTAGATTTTTCAAGAACCCTTCCTCCTCCAATCAATTTGTAAGTTGATTTTCACTTAATTTCTTCAATCGTTAACATCATTTATTATGTTTTCATCTTAAAATCAAGGTTTTTCATGAGGGAAAATGGGGATTTTGGGTAGAACCTAGGTTTTCTTAAAATTTGGGATTTGGACCTCAATTTGAGGTCCGATTTAAAAATAAATCATAGATATGAACTCGTGGGGGAATGGGTAACCGGGTTTTGGTTCGAACCTCGGGTTTTGACCACGTGGGCATGGGGGCATTTTGGGAATTTTTGAGTAAAACTTTGGGAAATTCATTTTTATGCATTCAAGTTGATTCGATTAGAATTTGTTGATACATTCAAGCAATCTGTGACTAGATTCGAGCGATTTTGTCGTGCATTCGATGGGTAAAGCTATACTAGAGGCTTGAGTGGATTTTTAGAGCAATTGAGGTAAGTGTTTGATCTAACTTTGGCTTGAGGGAATAGGATTAGAGTATTATTAATTATTAATTGCTAAATGACCGAGTACGGTGTATAGGCACGGTGACGAGTATCTATACACCGGTGTCTAGCATGACTGTGGGTCTTTGTTGGTACATGTTTTGGTATGCTTTGGGACTCTTCCAAGCTAATTAATGATTTTCTACATAATGTGAAAAGTTTGAGGATTAATTATAAATTGTGAATTCTTTAGAGCGTTGGATCAAACGATAAAATACTATCGGGTAAGAAATGAAAGAATTGGAAAGAGATGTGATTATCTCCCTTGCCAGGATGTGTAAGTTGTTGTTATTGCTCCCTTGCCGGGATTTGGATGTTTAATTGTATTTTTCCCTTGCCGGGACATTTCTTGCTATTATTTATTTCCCTCGCCCATTTGGTTGTGATTGCTGTTTGGGTGAGGAAGAGTGATGATGCATGAAGGGTCATTCCGTGCCATTGTTGATTATATTATGCATGAAGGGTCATTCCGTGCCATTGTTTGATTATATTTGCACGGAGGATCATTCCGTGCCATGAAATGAGTGTTATGTGAGGAAAGCACGAAGGGTGATGCCGTGCATTTTTATTTGATTGCTTTGGGTGAGGATGAGAGTAAAAGCACGAAGGTTGATGTCGTGCAACTGTGGGATTTCTTGTTTTTGTTAATTATTGTTGTGCCATGTTTCTTATTTAAGTTGATGACTTTTATATCCGGATTGTACTCCCCCATAGCATGCTTCCCTCCCTTTTAACATTTTAGTTTTGGTATTCTTTCCCTTTATTACACACATATATATATAGAAATGTACAGGTTGATTTGGTAGTCCTGTCTAGCCTCGTCACTACTTCGCCGGGGTTAGGACAGGCACTTACCAGCACATGGGGTCGGTTGTGCTGATGCTACACTTTTGTTCTTTTTGCACAGATCACGGTACCGGAGCATCTTTTGGGCCACAACAGTAGTATACGGATCGAGAGCTGACTTCAGTCCAGGGACTACGAGGTAGCCTAGCTGGCGTTCGCAGTCCGAAGTCCCCTTCTATATTTTCTATTTTTTTTCATTGTACCGAGACAGACATTATGTATTTCTATTCAGACTTGTTTATAGCACTCTTTAGAGGTTCGTGAGATAGCGACACCAGTCCTGGGTAGAGATATATTAACATTTGCATGTTGGGTTTCCAGTTAGCTTATGTTTTAAAAGAGTTCCGCATTTAATTAAAACTTGTTATTTCATTATTGTTATGTTGTTATCCAAAGATGTTTAAATGTTTGGCTTGCCTAGCTCCAACAGTAGGCGCCATCACGACTCCCGATGGTGGAAAATCCGGGTCATGACAAGTTGGTATCAGAGCTCTAGGTTGCATAGGTCTCGCTACTCACGGACAAACTCGGTAGAGTCTGAGGGATCTGTTCGGAGACGTCTATATTTATCCCCCAGAGGCTACGGAGTTAGGAAAAGTTTCACTTTTGTTCTTTCTTGTCGTGCGATTCTGTTCCTCAATTACTGATTGTCTTTCTACTCTGTTCTTTCGTAGATGGCGAGAATACGTACTTCCTCTTATACCACATAGCAGCCCAAGCCCCCAACAGCAGCTCCTACGAGGGGCAGAGGTCGTGGCCGTGCCAAAGGCCGAGGTAGGGGCAGAGCTCAGCCCCGGGCAACAATCCCAGAGGTGGAGCTTCATGTTGACTATGATGAGGAGGTTCCAGCCCCAACAGCTCCAGTAGGCCCAGCTCAGGTCCCAGGAGGGGTCATGGTCACCCCAGATCTTCAGGATACTCTAGTCAGATTGGCAGGCTTTATGGAGAGTGTCACCAGAGCGAGTTTGCTGCTAGTATCACCAGCCACTTCTCAGGCTGGGGGAGGGGTTCAGACTCCTACTACACGTACTCCGGAGCAGGTAGCTCCCCAGGCTCATGTCCCAGTGGTTCAGCCAGCTGTGGCAGCTCAGCCAGGTATTACAGCTCAGGCCGGCGATGGAGCGGCTATGTCTTCAGATGCTTTGTGGAGACTTGATCGGTTCTCCAAGCTCTTTACCACCACATTCAGCGGTGCTTCATCAGAGGATCCACAGGATTTCCTATTCAGCTGTCATGAGATCCTTAGGACAATGGGTATAGTGGAGACCAATGGAGTCGAATTTGCCGCTTTCTGGCTTGCAGGATTCGCCAAGATTTGGTAGAGGGATTTTTGTCTATCTAGACCAGCAGGGTCTCCAGCTTTGACATGGGATCAGTTCGCGGAGTTATTTTTGGAGAAGTTTCTCCCAATCACTCAGCGGGAGGCACTTCGCAGGCAGTTTGAGCGCCTCTAGCAGGGCTCCATGATAGTTACACAGTATGAGACTCGATTTATTGACTTGGCACGCCATGCTATTGTGATACTCCCCACAAAGGGAGAGAGGGTCCGGAGATTTATTAATGGACTGATTCAGCCGATCCGTCTCTAGATGGCTATGGGAGTTGGTAGTGATATTTCCTTTCAGGAGACGACCAATGCAGCCCGCAGAGTTGAGATGGACCTCCCACGGGGAGGTGGTCAGATGTCAGATAAGAGGCCTCGTCATTCTAGTAGGTTCAGTGGTACCTCATCTAGAGGTAGGGATTCCTATGGTAGAGGTCACTCACCGAGGCCCTTTCAGTCAGCGCTCCAGGTTTCTCATGGTACTCCAGGCAGCGGTGGTTCTCAGTAGTACTATTCAAATCAACAGCCTATCAGTGCACCCCCACTTCAGAGCTTCCGGGGAGTGCATTCAGGTCGACAGGGCCAGCAGTCTCAGTAGCCGAGGGCTTGTTATGGGTATGGTTACCCTGTCACATTGTCAGATTTTGCCCTCGAGCCTCGAGTAGTTCTCAACAGCAGGGTGCTCACCCCATGATTTAGGCAGTAGGTGATCCATAGCTCGCCCAGCCAGCTAGAGGCGGGGGTAGGGATCATAGAGGTGGAGGTAGGGACCGTAGAGATGGAGCTCTGACCGGCAGAGGTAGGGGTCAGCCAGTAGCTGATCGTCCCAGAGACATGGTTCAGGGAGGTGGGGCCCAGCCCTGGTATTATGCTTTGCCAGCCAGGCCAGAGGCTGAGTCTTCAGATGCTGTTATTGCAGGTACTATTCTGGTCTGTGATAGGGATGCTTTAGTGCTATTTGACCCTGGGTCTACGTATTCATATGTGTCGTCTTATTTTGCACCCTACTTGGCTATGTCTAGTGATGCTTTATGTATCCCTATTTATGTATCTACATCGGTGGGTGATTCTATAGTGGTCGATCGAGTTCATCGTTCCTGTGTGGTAGTGTTTGAGGGTCTTGAGACCCGTGTTGATTTATTATTTTTAGACATAGTGGATTTCGATGTTATATTGGGGAGGGATTGGTTGTCCCCGTATCATGATATCTTGGATTGTCATGCCAAGACCGTGACCTTGGCTTTGCCAGATTTGCCCCGATTGGAGTGGAGAGGGACCCTAGAACATGCCATCTGTAGTGTTATTTCATATGTTAAGGCTCGACGCATGGTCGAGAAGGGGTGTTTAGCTTATTTGGCATATGTTCGTGATTCCAGCATATAGGTTCCTTCTATTAACTCTATTCCTATTGTTCAGGAGTTCCCAGATGTTTTCCCTTCAGACTTACCGGGTATACCGCCCGATAGGGATATTGATTTCTGTATCGACCTGGCCCCAGGCACGCAGCCCATTTCTATTCCGCCGTATCGCATGGCCCCGCCAGAGTTGAAGGAGTTAAAGGACCAGTTGCAGGATTTTCTAGAGAAGAGTTTTATCTGGCCTAGTGTTTCTCCTTGGGGTGCGCTGGTGCTATTTGTGAAGAAAAAGGATGGATCGATGAGGATGTGCATTGACTACCGGCAATTGAACAAAGTGACGATTAAGAACAAGTATCCACTGCCAAGGATTGATGATTTGTTTGACCAGCTTCAGGGTGAGAAGGTGTTTTCCAAGATAGACTTGAGATTCGGCTACCATCAGCTGAGAATTAGGGCGTCTAATGTCCCTAAGACAGCATTTCACACTCGGTATGGGCATTATGAGTTTTTGCTCATGTCATTCGGGTTGACCAATGCCCCAACATCATTTATGGAGTTCATGAACTGAGTATTTAGGCCTTATCTAGACTTGTTCGTGATAGTCTTTATTGATGATATTCTAGTGTACTCCCGCAGCCAGGAGGAGGACGAGCAGCACCTCAGAGTGGTTCTTTGGACTCTGAAGGATAGTCAGTTGTATGCTAAGTTCTCAAAGTGCGAGTTCTGGTTCAGTTCGTTTGCATTTCTGGGTCACGTTGTATTAGCAGAGGGTATTCAGGTGGACCCGAAGAAGATTGAGGCAGTCAAGAATTGGCCTCGACCAGATTCAGCTGCTGAGATTCGGAGTTTCTTGGGGTTAGCAAGTTATTACCGTTGGTTTGTGGAGGGGTTTTCATCTATAGCAGCCTTGATGACCAGGTTGACCTAGAAGGGTGCCCAGTTCAGGTGGTCAGACGAGTTCAATGAGAGCTTTCAGAAGCTCAAGACAGCTTTGACTACGGCACCGATATTGGTTTTGCCCATAGGCTCAGGGTCTTATACAGTTTATTGTGATGCTTCCCGTATTGGGCTTGGTGCGGTATTGATGCAGGATGGCAGAGTCATTGCTTATGCTTCAAGGAAATTGAAGATCCACGAGAAGAACTATCCGGTCCATGATTTAGAGTTGGTAGCCATTGTTCATGCTTTGAAGATTTGGAGGCATTACTTATATGGTGTGACATGTGAGGTGTATACGGATCACAAGAGCCTTCAGTACTTGTTCAAGCAAAAGGAGTTGAATTTGAGGTATAGGAGGTGGTTGGAGTTGTTGAAAGATTTTGACGTTACTATTTTGTACCACCCGGGGAGAGCCAATGTAGTGGCCGATGCTTTGAGTAGGAAGTCCGCCAGCATGGGTAGTCTTGCTTATGTTCCGGTCAGCCAAAGGCCATTTGCTTTGGATATTCAGGCCTTGGCCAATCGGTTTGTGAGGTTGGACATTTTCAATCCTAGCAGAGTGTTACCTTGCACGGTCGCTCGTTCCTCATTATTGGAGCGTATCCGTGATCGGCAGTTTGGTGATCCTCATTTGTGTGTTCTGAGAGACACGGTGCAGTGTGGAGGTGCCACGAAGGTGACTTTAGATGATGATGGTGTTTTGAGATTGCAGGGGCGAGTTTGTGTGCCCAATGTCGATGGGATTTTAGAGTTGATCTGAGTGGAGGCCCATAGTTCACAGTATTTTATTCACCTAGGCGCCGCGAAGATGTATCAGGACTTGCGGTAGCATTATTGGTGGCGTAGGATGAAGAAAGATATTGTTGCATATGTGGCTCGGTGTTTGAACTGTTAGCAGGTCAAGTATAAGCATCAGAGGCCTGGAGGTTTCTTTCAGAGGATTGAGCTTCCCGAGTGGAAGTGGGAGAGGATTACCATGAATTTTGTTACCGGACTTTCGATGACTCAGAAGAAGTTTGATGCTATATGGGTCATTATTGATAGGCTGACCAAGTCAGCGCATTTTATTCCTATTGCAGCCACCTATTCATCGGAGAGGTTGGCTGAGATCTACATCCGAGACATTGTTCGCCTTCATGGGGTGCCGGAATCTATCATTTCGGACCGGGGTACGCAGTTTACCTCGTGCTTCTGGAGAGCAGTACAGTAGGAGTTGGGCACCTAGGTTCAGTTGAGCACAGCGTTCCATCCTCAGACGGACGGCCAATCCGAGAGGACTATTCAGATATTGGAGGATATGCTCCGAGCCTGTGTCATTGATTTTAGAGGCTCGTGGGACCAGTTTTTGACTTTAGCAAAGTTCGCCTACAAAAACAGCTACCAGTCCAGCATTCAGATGGCTCCATATAAAGTGTTGTATAGTAGGCAATGTCAGTCTCTAGTGGGATGGTTTGAGCCGGGAGAGGCTCGGTTATTGGGTACAGATTTAGTCCAGGAGACCTTGGATAAGGTCAAGATCATTCAGGACAGGCTTCATTGGGCTCAGTCGCAGCAAAAGAGTTATGCGGATCGCAAGGTTCGAGATGTAACTTTCATGGTTGGTGAGCGAATATTGCTCTGTGTATCGCCTATGAAGGGCGTGATGAGATTTGGGAAGAAGGGCAAGCTTAGCCCTAGGTTCATTAGCCCATTTTGAGATTCATGATCGTGTGGGAGATGTGGCTTACAGACTTGCCTTGCCACCTAGCTTGTCAGCCGTGCATCCAATGTTTTACGTGTCTATGCTTCAGAGGTATCATGGCGATCCTACCCACGTGATAGATTTCAGCACTATCCAGTTGGACAAGGATCTGTCCTACGAGGAGGAGCCGGTATCCATTCTAGACCGGCAGGTTCAACAGTTGAGGTCGATGAGTTTTCCTTCAGTGCGTGTCCAGTGGAGAGGTCAGCCTCCTGAGGCATCGACCTGGGAGTTCGAGTCCGATATGCGGAGCCGTTATCCTCATCTATTTCCTGACTCAAGTAGTTCTTTCTTTTTTCAATTCGAGGACGAACGGTTGTTTTAGAGGTGGAGGATGTGACGACCCAAAGGGTCATCACTTGTTTCCTCATTTGTTCCGTGCTTCCGAGGCCTTGAAAACCTCACTTTTACTTTCCTCGATTTGAGTGCACAGTCCGGGCGTGTAGCCGGAAGACTTAAATATGAATTCTGTACGAAAAATGATGAATTTTGATATTAATATGGATATAGTTGACTTCGGTCAATATTTTTTGTAAAAGGACCCAGACCCGTGATTTGATGATCCCGGAGGATCCGTAGAAAAATATGGGACTTGGGCGTATGCCCGGAATCGAATTCCGAGGTCCCAGGCCCGAGGAATGAATTTTTCCATCAAATCGTTTTCTGAAAATGTTTAAGGAAAATAAAAATGAAATTATATCAAAAAGTGATGGTATCGGGCTCGTATTCTGGTTCCGACGCTCGGTACAAGTCTTAAATATGTGTTAAGTGCTTTCTATAAAGTTTGGTTGAAAACGGACGTCGTTTGACGTGTTTCGGACAATAAGTTCTAAAGTTGAAAGTTTATTAAGTTTAGAAGAAAATCATGTGTTTTGAGGCTCGATTCTATGTATATGATGTGATTTTGGCGACTTGATCGCACGGATAAGTCCGTAGGATGTTTTTTAGATTGTATGCATGTTTGGTTTGGAGCCCCTAGGGCTCGGATGAGTTTTGGATAAGCATCGGATTGCATTTTCTCATTTTTTAAAATCTGGTATTCTGGCTTCTGTGATTTTAGCAAAAGCGAAGATGGGACTCGCAATTGCGAGTTCGCAAATGCGAACATTGAATCGCAATTGCGAAGCTGGGAATTTTTGCATAGGATCGCAAATGCGATCCATTTGTTCACAAATGCGAACCAGGGAATTTCCGGGCACTCTCGCAAATGTGATGGCTTGGCTCGCAAATGCGAGGGGTGGTCTATCGCAAATGCGATCTTTTTCTCGCAAATGCAAAAACTGGGCCATGTGCTAAGTGTTTGCAAATGCGAACCTCAGCTTCGCAATTCCCACAATTGCGAACCCCAGTTCGCAATTCCCATATCAGAGACCTGTATTTTTCTTACTTAGACGAATTTTCACCTCATTTTTCATATCTCTCAAACCCAAACACCCATTGGCGATTTTTCAAGAACCCTTCCTTCTCCAATCCATTTGTAAGTTGATTTTCACTTAATTTCTTCAATCTTTAACATCATTTATCGTGTTTTCATCTTAAAATCAAGGTTTTTCATAGGGGAAAATTGGGATTTTGGGTAGAACTTAGGTTTTCTTAAAATTGGGGATTTGGACCCTAATTTGAGGTCCGATTTTAAAATAAATCATAGATATGAACTCGTGGTGGAAGGGTAACCGGTTTTTGGTTCGAACCTTGGTTTTGACCATGTGGGCCCGGGGGCATTTTGGGAATTTTTGAATAAAACTTTGGGAAATTTATTTTTATGCATTCAAGTTGATTCGATTAGCATTTGTTGATACATTCAAGTAATTTGTGACAGATTCGAGCGGTTTTTTTGGTGAATTCGAGGGGTAAAGCTATACAAGAGGCTTGAGTGGATTTTTAGAGCAATTGAGGTAAGTATTTGATCCAACTTTGGCTTGAGGGAATATGATTAGAGTATTATTAATTGTTAATTGCTAAATGATCGAGTACGGTGTATAGGCATGGTGACGAGTATCTATACACCGGTGTCAAGCATGACCGTGGGTCTTTATTGGTACTTATTTTGGTATACTTTGGGACTCTTCCAAGCTAATTAATGATTTTCTACATAGCGTGAAAAGTTTGAGGATTAATTATGAACTGTGAATTCCTTGGTGCGCTGGCTCAAACGATAAAATACTATCGGGTAAGAAATGAAAGAATTGGAAAGAGATGTGATTATCTCCCTTGCGAGGATGTGTAAGTTGTTGTTATTGCTCCTTTGCCGGGATTTGGATGTTTAATTGTATTTTTCACTTGCCGGGACATTTCTTGTTATTATTTATTTCCCTCACCCATTCGGTTGCGATTGTTGTTTGGGTGAGGAAGAGTGATGATGCACGAAGGGTCATTCCGTGCCATTGTTGATTATATTATGCACGAAGGGTCATTCCGTGCCATTGTTTGATTATATTTGCACGAAGGATCATTTTGTTCCATGAAATGAGAGATATGTGAGGAAAGCACGAAGGGTGATGCCCTGCATTTTTATTTGATTGCTTTGGGTGAGGATGAGAGTAAAAGCACGAAGGTTGATGCCGTGCAACTGTGTGATTTCTTGTTTTTGTTAATTATTGTTGTGCCCTGTTTCTTGTTTAAGTTGATGACTTTTATATCTGGATTGTACTCCCCCATAGCATGCTTCCCTCCCTTTTAAATGTTTAGTTTTGGTATTCTTTCCTTTTATTGCACATATATATATATATATAGAACTATATAGGTTGATTTGGTAGTCCTGTCTAGCCTCGTCACTACTTCGCCGGGGTTAGGCCAGGCACTTACCAGCACATGGTGTCAGTTGTGCCGATCCTACACTTCTGCGCTTTTTGCACAGATCACGGTATCGGAGTTGCTTTTGGACCACAACAACAGTATACGGATCGGGAGCTGACTTCAGTCCAGGGACTACGAGGTAGCCTAGCTGGCGTTCGCAGGCCGAAGTCCCCTTCTATATTTTCTATTTATTTTCATTGTACCGAGACAGACATTATGTATTTCTATTCGGACTTGTTTGTAGCACTCTTTAGAGGTTCGTGAGATAGCGACAGCAGTCCTGGGTAGAGAAATATTAACTTTCGCATTTTGGGTTTCCAGTTAGCTTATGTTTTAAAAGACTTCCGCATTTAATTAAAAATTATTATTTCATTATTGTTGTGTTGTTATCCAAATATGTTTAAATGTTTGGCTTGCCTAGCTCCAACAGTAGGCGCCATCATGACTCCCGATGGTGGGAAATCTGGGTCGTGACAGTTCGAGTTTTATTTTTTGGACGGCAGTCCCCGAATTTAGGGGTGATTATCCAAACATTGGTTATGATCGTCCCTTGAGCTCGTTTTCATAATAGATTGAAAGTATGGAATTGTAAAGTAGAAAAACTCTTTTCTAAGACATGAGATAGTTGTAAGGAAAAATACTTCTCTTTACTCTTGTGAAAAATGATTACACATGCGTACACGATCGTTTGGCCCTATAGAGACCTCATCATTATAATGTAATTTACTCGAAACAAAGTTGACATCCAAGGGTGTCACGACCCAAAAACTACAAGTTGTGATGGCACCTAACTCAACCGCTAGGTAAGCCAACTAACATAAACAACACAATATGACTGAGATAGTAAGAAAATAGAGAATAGCTAACAAAACCTTTACAAGTTTACCAAGATATGGTAGTACGAATCACGAGCTTCTAAGATTTGGAATTTCTAAACTTATACAAATAAATATACGTTACGTTTGAAGGTTCTATAAATATATTAGCAATAATATAAGCTACCAAGGACAAGTGGTAGCTATATTCAAACGCATGAACATCTTCTGAATCAGCACCCGACATCACCAGCATCTCCGCTCCAAAATCTGCATGAAATGTGCAGAAGTGCAGTATCAGTACAACCAATCCCATGTACTGGTAAGAATTTTGTCTAACCTCATCGAAGTAGTGACGAGGCTTTTAGTTAGAAAGATGCTTATTGCAATAACCTGTACAATAGTTTAATAGTAAAATAGTTCAAAGTATAATGGATAAAAGTATCATATACAACTCGGCGAGTAAGACAATAAATACTACAAAGAACTATAGTAGAATATTTATGATCTTTCCTGGTATAAGAAATATGTCTAAAATGTCAAAATGTGAAATCACATGGCACGGTAATACCTTTCGTGCTTTTATCTCATCCTCACCATGTATAAATAAATTTATGTAACAATTTAATTAGCATGGCAATACCCTTCGTGTGTTCAACTTAGCTTTCCCAAGTGATTGTATAACAGAGCCAACCATATCATATGAACACAATAATAGGAATAACTAAGTAGGAAATACGCAAGTAACAACAATGGGCAAGAATACACATGCGGGTCACAGTAAAGGACTAAGCGAAAAGCACGTGAGTAACAACAACAATTGGAAAACAAGGAATGTCAACTTCAATTAACTAGCATATTGGAAGCTTAAGTATAAATATGATAATTAAAAAGGGAACACGTTTTCTTTACAAGTTAACAAGTAAGGGAATGAACGGCTAGCATGGTGGAAGGCTTATATTAAAGTGCAACATAGTAGATAAAACATGAGTGTAGTTATAAAAATAGGAAATATGTATGGTATTTGTAAGGTAAGCAAGTAAAAGATACGGACAATACAACAACAATCGAGATAGAGGTCAAGTACAGGACAGTAAAACCAAATCACACAAAATATGTAATTACAACAATAACAATTAAAGGTAAAGGCATAAATATATACACGGGAAACAAATATCACATTATAATGCATGTCCCTCATCCTCACCTGCACGAAAACACCCTTCATGCATGACCTCACGATGTTGAAATCATAACAATATAAATGAAATGCCACGACATAACCCTTCGTGCTTTACACTCTCTATCATATGATAATATATAAACAATGGCACGACATCACCCTTCGTGCTTTACACTCTCTCTCGCATGATAATATATAAACAATGGCACGACATCACCCTTCGTGCTTTACACTCTCTGTCGCATGATAATGTATAACAATGGCACATCATCACCTTCATGCTTTACACACTCTCTCTCTCGCATGATAATGTATCAATAATGGTACGACATCATCCTTCATGCTTTACACTCTTCCTTACCAAGCATATGTATATAAATAACAAACAAGGCAAGAAGCATAAATAACACCAAGTAGAGTGCTTCAACGGATAATCCAATCACATTCCAAATCACAACTTTCCAAGTCAACAATGGTTCAACAACCCTCAAGATACGTATTATCCAAATACTTCCACGAATCTCATAAATGATTCACAACACAAGTATAGAGTCTAGCATCTCAAGTATATCGGTTGTAGTAATGTAATAATGATTTCGCATAAAAATGACTAGATTAGACACATCAATGTATTCTTATGATTTTCATCAAGTTTGATCAAGCTATAACAAACTATGTCTTGATATCTATCATTTAATAGTATGTCCTTAGTATCTAAGAGCCAAGGCATTAAGCATAATATCACGAAATTCTTCAATCACAAATATAACATAATCTATCCCCGAACATGACTAACCCTGGCACATACATATACGCCCATCACCTCATATATTATCACCCCCGCATGTAGAAAACGATGAAAAATTGGAGGAAAAATTCCCTCAACAAAGCTAGGCAAAATACTTACCTCAATTCGGCTAATCCAACACTCAATTTAGCCTTTTCCTCTACAAATTTGCCTCTACTCGACTCAATCTAGCCAATGACGACTTGAATACACCATATAATGGAAGAAAAAAAAATTTCAATTAATAGAGATATGATTTTTATTCAATTTTTAAAAAGTCAATAAAAGTCAAACCCAGGGCACGCCCGGTCAAAACTCGGGTCCAAAGGTAGGTCTTGACCACCCATAGTCCCACGATTCCAAATATGTATTTTATTTTTAAATCCGAGTCTTATTCGGCTCTCAAATCTTAAATTTTCATTTTTCAAAACTTTGACAAAATCCCCAAATTTTCCCATAGTTTTCCCATGAATTTGATGTTAAACTCTTGTATAAAATCATGAAATATAGTTGGAAATTGATTAAAGATACTTACCCAATGATTTGGCATTTAAATCCCCTCTTAAAATCGCCTCACCTCGAAGCTAGGGTTCAAAAAAATGAAAAATGAAGCAAAAACTCAGAATTCTCAGCACTTAATAGGTTGCAGATGTCGCATTTGCGATAGGAAGTTCACAAATGCAAACCCCGCAATTGTGAAAAACACATCGCAATTGCGAACCTGAAGGATTTCTGCTGAGGTCGCATTTGCGACAAAAACTTTGCAAATGCGAAGACCAGCCTTTGCAAATGCGGCTGGTTCATCGCAAATGCGAAAAGCTGCCAAGTTGCCCAGGCTTCGCAAGTGAAATGTTTCTTCGCAAACGCGATGGCCGTATTTGCGACCAAAACATTGCAACTGCGAAGATACCAGAACCATAAATTAAAAACTATGCAAAAACATTATGAAACTAACCTGAAACACACCCGAGCCCTCGGGGATCCAACCCAAATATGCACATAAGTCTAAAAATACAACACGAACTCGCTAGCGAGCTCAAATCATCAAAATAGCTTCAAAAACAACAAATCGGACGCCAACGCATGAAAATCAAACTAAACTTCAAGTACTTCTAGAATCACAACCAAGCGTCTGAACCATTACAAATCAACTCCGAATTGCGCCAAATTTTGTAGACAAGTTCCATTTAACAAGACGAACCTAACCGAAGCATCAAATCACACATTACAACCTCGAAACGATGAATCACTCCTCAAGCCAAAATTAATGAACTTTGAAACTTGAACTTCCACAACCGATGTCGAAACCTACCAAATCACCTTCGATTGACGCGTTCAACATTACAGACCTACTCTAACTTTCGGAATTCGGAACCGACCCCGATATCAAAAAGTCCACTCCCGCTCAAACTTCCCAAAATCTGACTTTTGCCAATTAAATACTAATTCCACTACAAATATCCGAATTACAACCCAGACGCATTCCTAAGTCCAAAATCATCCAAAGGAATTAACGGAACTGACGAAACTCCATTCCCAAGTCAAATGTTGAAAAGTCAAACTTAGTCAATTCTTGCACCTTAGTACTCAAATCTTGAAGTTCATTCTCCCAAATCAAATCCGGATAACTTGAAAACTAATACTGACAATTTACACAAGTCATATCACTGAGCTAAGTGCAGATACTCAAAACAAACAGTCGGGTCGTTACATCCTCCACCACTTAAATACACGTTCGTCCTCGAACATGATAGGAACCATTCCAAAGCTATCAAATCATGGTGTAACCTTACTAACCATAACCCTGTGGATGATCCCATGTCACCCAGATCCACATAAGCCGGCCAACAGGACATAATTAGAGATCCTTATTTCAACCTTGGTCCTTAAACCTTAGAAATCAATCTCTATCATCCAGAATTCATTGCAAGACCCGAATTCCACATCGACACGCTGTTTAAATCTGAACTGGTTGTATCCAGTCACAACCATAACCCAAGATGAAATCACATGGTATACTCCATCACTTCGACACTCACAGTAGGAACTACTAACTACCATTACTACCCAAAACAAATACGGTGCCATTAGCAAACCTCGTAGCGATTAGAACCTTGTTCAAAACCTTCATACCCTACCTATTACAAAAGAAACATGCATAACTGCTTAACCACTCATCTGATCAATAATCCAAGAAACTCACTCGCCCGACCAGGGCCATTGTCCAAATCCTCAACAAACTATAGTGTTATTCTTCCAAACCTTCCTCATCCCAACACCATAGCGCAAATCTCGAGTCTAGAAACCTCATCTCATCCAACACAAGCAGCCACACCGACAAGCATCAACAATAATCATATGGAGCGACACACAACCCGGTTCCAAAGACCAACAAGTAATAATTTAGACATGACATATAACAATAAGAAAACTAAATAAGAAAACTACTAAGCAAGTTAAACAGGCAGGGAAATTGTCGCATTTTACTATGAATTATTTTCAATAGGGTAAAAGCAATATACACAAAATAGAAATAAGGAGCCACATTTCATCACTGTACCATTGCGGCGTGCAACCCGATCCCATCATATCAATCTGCATAGGGTACACTTCGAGCCATAATACTCGGGCTCACTAATCACATGTGCATCAACATCAAGCACAAAGGATTTCACAAAATATAATTATGGGGAAAATCATTAGGAAAAAATAATACTGAGAAAGACAAGCACAATTATGGTGCAATAAGCATATCAACATCACAAAGGCTATCTCGCCCATATTGCCATAAGGCCTAAGCTGAATCACAATATGTGTACGAAGAATCATGTAACCCTCAGAACCCGCCATAGTATAAGAGAGAAACATATAACATAAACCAAGAAATGAATAACATCCATTCCACCTGATGATGTACATATGGCAACAATTGCGCAAAACAAACAGGTCCGATCTGATACATAATACACATTTGCATTAAGCTCAAAATAATTCGTAAACCAATTTCCGATCTTCCTCAAATGTAATAAACCCTCAAAAAGTCAATAGCAACTTTTCCATAACACCTACCGTCAATCATCCAATCTTCTAAATTTCTTCTCAACTCGTAATCCAGGAATAGTCTGTTAACAAGAACATTCAATCTCTGAGCCTCACGAATACTAGAATTTTCATATCCACTCTCAACACCAGTTCTCAATGGCAGACACGTAATTGATACTACGTCATCTCATGAAAAAACACCCATAAATCAAAACACATGGTACCTTCCAACACGCAAACTCTACTCCGATAAGGACATATAGTGCCAGTAAAAACCTTAATCACCCAAAATCATCTGTGCCATCAGGAACTCATATCATTGCCTCCAAAACTATCTAGAACCTTATACCTACAACTTTCACCCCCACACGGTGCACCGCCTCTAACATGCTACTCGTAGCACTATGAAATTTCATAGCCAACTCTGAACCATAAACAAATTGAACACCTCATCATTCGTGAATTTTTCATTTAACCCAATTCAAGAAAACACTACCACATGCAATATAGCCTCTATACCTGTAGAATACATCAACTCTGACCGTGGTCATAACCATAATAAATTCTTCGAAACTCATTAACAAATAATCACGTAATCAAAACCAATCGTCTCTAACTCAATCGAGTCATACAGACTGACAACCCAAAAATAACTCAATCTGATATGATTGGCCTGAGGAACTTCCTGGGAACTCGAAGCCATTCCTTGCATCACCCCAATATTTACTTGTAGACCTTTATTGACAGGGAAATACAGCGGATCCAATTACCATTCATCAATCCGTAGACAAGTTCAAAAGTCCTGAAATCCACTCATCTTATTCTGACCTTAAATACGTAGCTAATATGTGTTGTGCAACCCGTGCTTCACCAACCTATGCCCATCCAAATAAATAACCATGAAAGCTCTCGATTTCGAAACAGAAATGGCCCATGATCCTACAATCCGATTATCATTAGCAGCCTCCACCACTTAGCTTGAAGCCATATAACACCTCATCAACAACCCAAAGTACCATATCTTCATAGCATGTCCCGACACTACACGACTATTTAGCTAAATACTTCAGAACTCATGAAATGTAGATCATGGAACACCCCGAAGACTCTGACAAACACTTACCTATCATTGCATCAATCAAACAACCTCCCCAAATTCTTTGAAATGATAACATACGCACACTACCGAATGGAAACATAATACAAAACACACAATCCAAACTTATCATTCAGAAGATGGCCCATCGGTTATATTCAAATCGACACTTCGCCATAAACTATCTCAATAACAATAGCTAGGCCATCAACTAATCTTTCCAAATCTACGCTTACCAACCAGACATATAAAACCGCCTCGCACCACAACTGAATGAGTAGAAGATTTAACACTGCATCTGCTTCTAAGGGTGGATAGCACATTACGATGATGATCAGGCATCTACAGCCCATCGTAATCTATCATCAGCATCACCGATCATCGGTACATAGCGAACATTGAGTGCACAACATTTCATATGAGCTATCGGTAAGAGTTAAAGTCATAGGTTTCAAGCTGAAATAAGGCCGCACTATAAGGAAAGAAGAAAGGAATATTTTTCCTAAATGCCTTGTAGCCTCCCGAAAATAGGTATGGACGTCATCATAACAATCTGCAGGACTATACTAGACACTTTCTCATGACTCATAGAACCTACGAACCTAGTGCTCTGATACCACATTATCATGACCTAAAAATCACAAGTCGTGATGGCACTTAACTCAACCACTAGGTAAGCCAACTAACATGAATAACACAGTATAACTGAGGTAATAAGAAAATAGAGAATAGCTAACTCAACCTTTATAAGTTTACCAAGACCTGGTAGTACGAATCACGAGCTTATAAGATTTGGAATTTCAAAACTGATACAAATAAATACACGTTCTATTTGAAGGTTACATAAACAAATTATTAATAATATAAACTACCAAGGACAAGTGGAAGCTGTATTCAGATGCACGAACATCTTTCGAACTAGCACCCGACTTCACCAGCATCTCCGCTCCAAAATCTGCACGGAATGTGCAGAAGTGCAATATCAGTACAACAAACCCCATGTACTGGTAAGTATTTTATCTAACCTCGTCGAAGCGGTGACGAGGATTTTAGTTAGAAAGATGCTTATTGAAATAACATGTACAATAGTTTGACAATACAGCAGTTCAAAGTATAATGGATAAAAGTATCATATACAACTCGGTGAGTCAGACAATAAATACTACAAAGAACCACAGTAGAATATTTACGATCTTTCCTTGGTATGAGATATACGTCTATAATGTCAAAATGTCAAATCATATGGCATTGTAACACCCTTCGTGCTTTTATCTCATCCACACCATGTTTAAATAAATTTATGTAACAATTCAATTAGCATGACAACACCCTTCGCGCATTCATCTAATCTTTCCTAAGTGATTGTATAACAGAGCCAACCATATCATAGGAACACAATAATAGGAATCACTAAGTAGGAAATACGCAAGTAACAACGGTGTACAAGGATACATATGTGGGTCAGAATAAAGGACTAAGCGAAACACATGTGAGTAACAACAACAATAGGAAAATAAGGAATGTCAACTTCAATTAACTAGCATATTGGAGGCCTAAGTACAAATATAACAATTAAGAAGGGAACACATGTTCTTTACAAGTTAACAAGTAAGGGCATGAATGGCTAGCATGGTGGAAGGCTTATACTAAAGTTCAACAGAATAGATTCAACTTGAGTGTAGTTATAAAAGATGGAAATAGGTATGGTATTTTCAAGGTAAGCAAGTAAAAGACGTGGACAATACAACAACAATTGAGATAGAGATCAAGTACAGGACGGTAACAACAAGTCACACAAAATATGTAATTACAGCAATAACAGTTCAAGGTAAAGGCATAAACATATATATGAGAAACAAATATCACATCGTAATGCATGTCCCTCATCCTCACCTGCACGAAAACACCTTTCGTTCCATGACCTCACGATGTTGAAAGAATAACAATATAAATGAAATGGCATGGCATTACCCTTTGTGCTTTACACTCTCTCTCACACATGATAATATATAAACAATGGCACGGCATCACCATTTGTGCTTTAAACTCTCTCTCGCATGATAATGCACAAACAATGGCATGGCTTCACCCATCGTACTTTACACTCTCTCTCGCATGATAATGTATAAGCAATGGCACAGCATCATCCTTGGTGCTTTACGCTCTCTCTCGCATGATAATGTATAAACAATGACACAGAATCATCCTTTATGATTTATGCTCTTCCTCATCAAGCATATGTATATAAACAACAAACAAGGCAGGAAGTATAAATAACATCAAGGAGACTACTTAAAAAGATAATCCAATCACATTCCAAATGACAACTTTCCAAGTCAACAATGGTTCAACAACCCTCAAGAACAGTATTATCCAAATGCTTTTATGAATCTCATAAATGATCCACACCACAAGTATAGAGTCTAGTATCTCAAGAATATCGGTTGTAGTAATGTGGTAATGATTTCGCATAGAGATGACCAAATTAGATACATTAATTTATTCTTATAGTTTTCATCAAGTTTGATCAAGTTATAACAAACTAAGTCTTGATATCTATCATTTAGCATTATGTCTTTAGTAACCAAGAGTCACGGCATTAAGCAAAATGTCATGAAATTCTACAATCACAAATATACCACAATCTACCCCTCGAGCATGATTAATCCTGGCACATACATATACTCTCATCACCTCATATATATATCACCCCCTGCGTGTAGAAAACAATGACAAATCTGAGGAAAAATTCCCTAAACAAAGCTAGCCAAAATACTTACCTGAATTCGGCTAATCCAACACTCAATTTAGCCTTTTCCTCTACAAATTCGCATCCGCTCGACTTAATCTAGCCAATAACGACTTGAATACACCACATAATGTAAGAGAAAATAATTTCAATAAATAGAGCTATGATTTTTATTCAATTTCTAAAAAGTCAACAACAGTTAAACCCCGAGCCCGCCCAGTCAAAACCTGGGTCCAAAGGTAGGTCTTGACTACCCATAGCCCTACGAGTCCAAATATGTATTTTGTTTTCAAATCTGAGTCTTATTCGACTCTCAAATCGCAAATTTTTATTTTTCAAAACTTTGATAAAATCCCCAAATTTTTCCATGGTTTTCCCATGAATTTGATGCTAAATCTTGTATATAATCATGAAATATAGTTGGAAATTGATTAAAGATACTTACCCAATGATTTGACATTTAAATCCCTTCTCAAAATTGCCTCACCTCGAAGCTAGGGTTCAAAAATATTAAAAAATGAAGCAATAACTCGGAATTCTCAGCACTTAACAGATTGCCGATGTCGCATTTGCGACAGGTTGCGAACCCCGCAATTGCGAAAAACACATTGCAGTTGCGAACCTGAAGGATTTCTGTTGATGTCACATTTGCGACAAGGACTTCGCAAATGTTAAATGCTACCCAGTTGCCCAGGCTTCGCAAATGTGAAGGTACAAAACCAGAAATTAAAAACAATGCAAAAACATTCCAAAACCAACGCGAAACTCTCCCGAGCCCTCGGGGCTCCAACCCAAATATGCACATAAGTCTAAAAACACAACACAAACTCGCTCGCACACTCAAATTATCAAAATAGCTTCAAAACCCATGAATCGGATGCCAAAATGCATGAAAATCAAACTAAACTTCAAGAACTTCTAGAATCACAATCGAACATCCGAACCATATCAAATCAACTCCGAATGGCTCCAAATTTTGCAAACAAGTTCCACATGACAAGACGAACCTACCCGAATATTCAAATAGGGCATGACAACCTCGAAATGATTAATCACTCCTCAAGCCAAAATCAATGAACTTTGATATTTCAACTTTGATAACTGATGCCGAAACCTACCAAATCACCTCTGATTTACCTCAAATTTTGCACACAAGTCACATTTGACACTACAGACCTATTCCAACATTAGGAATCAGGATCCCCCCTTCATATTAAAAAGTCTACTTCCGGTCAAACTTTCCTAAATCCAACTTTTTCCAATTCAACACTAATTCCACTATAGACCTCCAAATTACAATACGAATGCGCTCCTAAGTCCAAAATCATCCAACGGAGCTACAGGAACTAACGAAACTCCATTCTGAGGTCAAATGCTGAAAAGTCAAACTTTGTCAATTCTTACATCTTAGTACTCAAATCTTGAAGTTCATTCTCCCAAGTCAATTCCAGATAACTTGAAAACCAATACTGACAATTTACAAAAGTCATTATACATCATGCGGGGATAGTCAAGCCCTTAAAACACCGAGCAAAGTACAGATACTCAAAATGAATAGTCGAGTCGTTATATCCTCCACCACTTAAATACACGATCATCCTCGAACGTGATAGGAGCCGTTCCAAAGCTATCAAATCACGGCGTAACCTTACTAAGCATAACCCTAGGGGTGATCCCATGTCACGCTGGTCTACATAAGCCCGCCAATAGAATATAATTATAGATCTTTATTTCAACATTAGTCCTTAAACCTTAGAAATCAATCTCTATTATCCAGAATTCATTGCAAGACCTGAATCCCACATCGACACACTGTATAACTCTGAACAGGCTGTATCGAGTCACAACCATGACCTAAGACGAAATCATATGATATACTCTATCACTTCGACATTCACAGTAGGAACTGTTGACCACCATTACTACCCAAACCAAATCCAAAACCAATCCGGTGCCGTTAGCAAACCTCGTGTCTATTAGAACCTTTTTCAAAACCTTCATACCCTACCGATTACAAAAGAAACACGCATACCCGCTTAACCACTCATCTGATCAATAATCCAAGAAACTCACTCACTCGACCAAGGCTATTGTCCAAATCCTCAACAAACTATAGTGTTATTCTTACAAACCTTCCTCATCCAAATACCATAGTGCAAATTTCGGGTCTCAAAACCTCATCTCATCCAACACAAGCAGCAACACCGACAACCATCAACAATAATCATATGGAGCCCTACACAATCCGGTTCCGTACACCAAATAATTCAGACATGACAAATAACAATAAGAAAGCTAAAAAGAAAAATATTACACAAGTTAAACAGGCAGGGAAATTTTAGCATTTTACTATGAACTATTTTCAACGGGGTGAAAGGAATATACACAAAATAGAAATAAGGAGACTCATTTCATCATTGTTCGTTGCGGCGTAAAACCCGCTCCCATCATATCAATCCACATAGGGTACCTTTCGAGCCATAATACTCAGGCTCACTGATCACATGTGCATCAACATCAAGCACAATAGAGTGCACAAAATATAACTGTGGGGAAAATTATTAGGAACAAATAATAATGAGAAAGACAAGCACAACTATGGTGCAATAAGCAAATCAACATCACAAATGCTATCTCACCTATAATGCCATGAGGCCTACACTGAATCTCAATATGCGTACGAAGAGTCATGTAACCCTCACAACCCGCCATCGTATAAGAGAGAAATATACAACATAAACCAAGACATAAATAACATCCATTCCACCTGATGATATACACATGGAAAAAACTGCGCAAAACAAACAGGTCCGACCAATACAGAATACACATTCTCATTAAGCTCAAAATAATACCCAAACCAAAGTCCGATCTTTCTCAAACATGTAATAATCCCTCCAAAAGTCTATAGCAACTTTCCAACAACATCTACAGTAAATCATTTAACATTTCTTCCTAACTCATAATCCAGGAATAGTCTGTCAACAAGAACATTCAATCTCTAAGCCTCACGAATACTAAAATTTTCATACCCACTCTCAACACCGCTACGCAATGGATGACACGTAACTTATACTCCGTCATCTCACAGAAAAACACCCATAAGTCAAAACAGATGGTACCTACCAACAAGCAAATTCTACTCTGATAGGGGCACATAGTGCCAGCTAAAGGTGTTAATCGGGCCGGGCTGACCCGTTTTCAACCCGCTTCAACTCGGTTCAGCCCGGTTTAGCTCGCTACTATTCATATTAGGATGGGTTGGGATGGGTTATTTAGGGGGGCGGGTTGTGTACGTTCATGTTTAGCTTAACGGTGCCCCGAAACCGTTGAACCCGAAATTTCTTAACGGGTTGAACACGGGCTGCAGCCCGTTAGCAGCCCGGTTACCGTTTGAAATTTTTTTTAAAATTAAATTGGATCATTACCAATGGTCAAATTGAGAAATGACCGTTGGGGAACGGCCAGAAATTGCAGATAAGGCCAATTTCGGCCCCCCATTAATAATATAGCCCTCCCACCCCTAAATCTATAAATAGCCCCCCCTTCTTCTTCATTTTTCTCACAAATTCACTACTCTCTTACTACTCTAATTATCTCTCAAGTCTCAAACTCTCAATTCTCTCTTGATATTATAGTTCTTAAATTCTCAAATTCGCAATTATTTATTATTTCATGTTTCATCAATTATTTAGTTAAGCCATTACAAAATTATTATTATAAAATATCAATTATCCAAGTGAAGTGTGGTATCAATTATCAAGTATTCAAGTATTATCAACTATTAATTTTCAGTCTATCAATTGAAGTTTGAATTTTGATATCAAAATTCAAAATTAGTGTAGCATAAGGAATCATGGTACACTCGTTCCATCTCTTTCTCTTATTTGGTGTACGCTTATTTTATTATTTAGAATTATTAATTTAGCGTATTAATTTAGTTTCTTAATGTAGTTTCTTAATTTAATTTCTTACTTTAATCTCCTAATTTAATTTTTTACTTTAATTTACTTAGAGCGGCCCAGAAAGCGTGCACTAGTAGAGGTGGTAGTAAGAAAATTTCAAAAAAAAAATAAGAAATGGCGTTGGTTCTTCTAGTAGCTTTATACATATTTCTGAAAGTTTACCTAAGAATTTAAATGTAGATTATGATCGAATGCAAGAAAATTATGGTATAGATAATGATTTAGATGCTTTGTTAGATGATATTCAATCGCCCGATAATCTTGAAATACCACCACCTACACCTGGTAATGCTAGTCAAACTCAAAATGTTAGGGGTGCAACAAGTAGGCCTCCTCTCCCTATTAAGAAGAATCGACGATTAAGAAGTAAGTGTTGGATGTTTTTTGAAAGACTAGAATATCAAAATTTTTATTTAAAACGTAAAATTTGTAGTGAACATTATAAACAAGAGCCCGGTAAATGAGGGGGAACATGTCAACTTCGTAGGCATATAGAAGAGAAACACCCTCTTGATTGGGGAGTAGATGAGGAGTCTGGGCAACAAAAACTTAACCCGAGTACTGGGGGGTTATTGGGAAAATAAAATATTAAGAAAAATGGGGAAGAATTAGCTAAAATAATTATTTTAGGTTGTTTACCTTTTAGTTTTGCTTCTTCACCGTATCTTGTTACTTATATTCAAAAAATTTATAACCCTATATTTAAAGGTATTCCTAGAATTACTTGTAGAGCTGATATCTTTAGGCTTTTTGGACAATATCGGACATATATACGTTATTTGTTCGCAAGTCTTCCTTCAAAAGTTTCTCTTACTTCTAATATTGGTCGTGTTGTGGATGAAAATGATTATTTAACTGTTACATGCCATTGGATAGATGATAATTTTTGTATGCAAAAACGTATTATTTCTTTTAAATATGAAGAAGATTAAAGTCATACTGGTGCATTTATAAGTAATATTATACATGAAGTTGCTATATTTTATAATCTTGCAGAAAAAGTTTTGTGTATGTTATTTGATAATGCTTCTAACAATACTGTTGCTATTATAATATTAAAATTGCATCTACACCCACCAATTTCTGAAATATTTCATGTTAGATGTACATGTCATATTTATTACTTGATTGTGAAGAGTGGCCTTGAATTATTTAGAGATGAAATTGCTTTAGTTAGGAAAGTTGTTGGTGTAATTCAAGGACATAATAGAAGTGGTAGATTAAATGCATTTAAGAAAAAATGTGTACACTATGGACTAAAACCAAGACACATGCCTGAAGAAATAGTTACTAGGTGGAATTATACTTATTTGCTCTTAAGATATTGTTATAAATATAGAATGCCTATAACTGAAGTTGCTAATTCTCATTGTACAGATCCTAACTATTTGTTAACACCTAGAACTTGGGAAGTCATTCATGATGTTATACAATTTTTACAAAAATTCTATGTGGCTACATTTGAGTTTTCTGGAGCTTATTATCCTACCATTTCAAATGGTTTAGTTCATATTGCTGAAATTTCTCTTTTACTACATAATTTGAAGCAGAAAGAAAGATATGCTACTGTTGTTGAATCTATGCTAGATAAGTTTAAAAAGTATTTCTACCCAATTACCTATATTTACCTAATTGGTGCTATTTTAAACCCTACTATCAAAATGATAAAGTATCGCCAATTAATTAGAGCTTTATATACTTATATGGATATTGTCCCAACTGAAACTCCTGACACTTGTATTTCTGAGCTACACACATGTTTAAAAACTTTATATAATTATTATGCTAACATTGTTGATGCTTCTTCAATTGTAGATGCAAATATTCCTTCAACTAATCCTTCAATATCTAGAACAACTATGGATGATGGTGATTGTGTTCAAGATTATCAGATTTGGTCTACACTAGGAGAGCATCAATAAACTAGTAGCAGAAATATTGATGAACTATAATTCTATTTGCAAAAGTCACCAGAGCACCTCACAAAGGATTTTCTACCGCTGAGTTGGTGGAGGAGCAACTCAAATCAATTTCCTGTTCTTCCGGACATGGCTCGAGACGTGCTAAATGTGTTGATTTCAATAGTCACATCAGAGAGCGCATTTAGCCAATCAAGGTAGCAGCTAGGAGATACTCGTCATTCATTGGGCAGCAATGCTTTGGAAATTCTAATGTGCTTCAGAGATTGGATAAGATAATTACGGCGAAATCAAGGGCGTGACGAGGTAGACGAAGAGGAGGAACAAGAAATTGGAGATATAATGGTTTATAGTTCCGATTCAACCAATGCCGGAAATCAAGAGCCTCATGTTGGCATGGAAGAACTTACAAAAATGATGCAAAGCATGTGATGTACTATTTCTTATTTTTTATAATTATTGTAAACTTTTAAGTTTTAATTTGCAAGCTCAAAAATAAAAAAAATCAAAAAAGAACTTGCAAATTAATTTGAAGTATTAAAAATATAAATGAAAGCCTTTGGAGTTTGTTCCTTACATTTTCCTATTGTTCTTCTACTCTTATTAAATAATTTTTTGTAGCAACTTACTTTCTAATTTTAATTTTATAATTTTAAAATATAAATTTCAAATTTGAAACTTTAAACTTTAAACTTCAAAGTTTAATTCTAACCCTTAAAAGTTTGCAAATACTTAACTATCAATAACATTGAATAAGAAAAATAAAATTAAAATAAAAAAAAGAAAAAAATTGGAGCTCGGCTCGCCCGAGCCCGTGTGAGCCCTAACCCGTACGGGACCACAAAACCCAAAAAATCATAGCCCTATAACAGCCCGCTATCCCCAGCTCGCTAATAGCCCGGTCGCTATCCCCAGCTCGCTTATAGCCCGGCCGCTAACCGAGCGGGCTGGGGTTTTTCCCGTTCAGCCCGTCCCAGCCCTGCCCGATAAACACCCATAGTTCCAGCAAAAACCTTAATCACCCGAAATCATCCGTGCCATTAATAACTCATATCCTTCCCTCCAAAACTATATGCAATCTTATACCTGCAAATTTCCACCCCACACAGTGCATCGCCTCTAACATGCTAATCATAAAACTAACAAAATTTCATAGCCAACTCTGAACCATAAGCAAATTGAATACCACATCAACCATGAAATTTTCATTTAACCCAATCCAGGAAAATACCACCACACGCATTATAGCCTTTATACATGTAGAAAAATTAACTCTGACCGTGGTCATAAACATAATAAATTCTTTGAAACTCATTAATACTAATCACTTAATCAAAACTAATCGCATCTAACTCAATTGAGTCATGCAAACTGACAACCCAAAAAATAACCCAATCCGATATGATCACCCTGAGGAACTTCTTAGGAACTCGAAGCCATTTCTTGCATCACCCTTGTATTGACTTGTAGACCTTTCTTAGCAGTGAAATACCGCGGATCCGATTACCATTCACTACTGCAAAGACAAATTCAAAAGTCCTAAAATCCACTCATCTTATTCTGATATTCAATACGTAGCTAATACGCGTTGAGAAACCCGTGCTTCACCAACATGTGCCCATCCAAAGAAATAACCATGAAAGCTCTCGGTTCCAAAACTGATAGGGCTCATGATCCTACAATCCGATTCTCATTAGAAGCCTCCACCACTTAGCTCGAAGTCATAAAACACCTTATCAACAACCTAAGGTACCATATCTTCATAGCATGTCCCGATACTATATGACTAATTAGCTGAATACTTCAAAACTTATGAAATGTTGATCATATAACACCCCGAAGAATATAACAAGCACTTACCTATCATTGCATCAGTCAAACAACCTCCACAAATTTTCTAAAATGATAACATATGCACATCACCGAATGGAAACCTCATACAAGACACACGATCCAAACTCATCATGCAGAAGATGGCCTACCAGTTATACTCAAATCGACACTTTGCCATGAACTTACCTTAATCACAAAAGCCAGGTGTAACGACCCGACTAGTCATTTTGAGCAATTGCGATCGGTTTGGCAATTTAAGATCACAAGCAGCTTTATATTATGTGTATCGACTTGCGTGCGCATTCCGGGCATGAAATCGGAAAGCTTTTATATGAAAATATGAGAAATAGAAATTTTTAGAGTTCAAAATTTGATTTTAGTTGACTTTGGTCAATATTTTTGGTAAACGGGCCAAGATATATGTTCCGACTATCTCGAGAGGTCCGCGGTAAAATATAGGACTTAGGCGTATGCCAGGACCTGAATTCCAAGGTCCCCATCCTCAGAAAATAATTTTTGAAGAAAATTGTTATGCTGGTTTTTAAAGGAAATAAAGAAATAAATTAATATTTGAACTTGTTGGTATTAGGCCTGTATATTGGTTTCGGATCTTGGTACAAGTTTTCTATGATATTTAATTACTATTTTTCAAATTTGGTGAAAATCGAAATTGATTGGCGTTATTTGGACGTTCGGTTGAAAAAACAATTAGAAAATTTGAGTGTCCTTGAGAAAATCATGAGTTTTGAGGTTAAATTTATAGTTGTTGATATTATTTTGATGATTTGATTGCACGAGCAAGTCCGTGTGATATTTTTAGATTTGCGTACATGTTTGGTTTGGAGCCCCGAGGGCTTGGGTGAGTTTCGGATAGATTTTGGCTATGTTGCGCGTGTTTTTGGATGATTCATCGTCGTTTCTTCAAGCAAAAATAATATCACATTGAGCAAATGAGATCCAAATTTAATTTTTATTAAACCATTAGATCCGTATCGACATTACGGAGCTATAGAAAAAAGAATCATCAAATTTGGACATCGTATGAGGAAGTTATGCTCATTTTCGTGTCAGGAAAAATTGTTGGTTTCTGGTGTGTTCGCAAATGCAAACTTTTTCATCGCATTTGTGATGCCCAGTTCGCAAATGCGAATTTTTTGTCGCAAATACGACTTCTGCCAGCTCTGCTTTGTTTGCAATTGGGAATCCCGGGTCGCAAATGCGCCATCTGAGGCCTGCTAAGTGAGGTTTTTGACGAGATTTTCACCAATTTTTCAATTTTCTCAAACCCTAAACCTCCATGGGCGATTTTCCAAAGACCCAAGCTTCTCCAAATTATTGGGTAAGTGTCTCTAATCAATTTTCAACTATATTTGGTGATTATATCTTAGATTTAACATCAAATTCATGAGAATCTAAAGAAAATTTTGAAAAAATTGTGAAATCTTTCAAAAATATAAAATAATAATTTGAATGGCCAAATGGTATCTGAATTAGATAATTTTTGTATGGGTGAACTTGTAGCGGAATAGGTGTTCGATTTTTGTAAATTTTGTCGGCTTCCAAGGTGCGGACTCAGGGAGTTGACTTTTGTTGACTTTTTCCAAATTATATAAGAATCATAGTTTTGTCAATTAAAATTATTTTCTCTTGCATTGTTTGATATATTCAAGTCGTATTTGGCTAGATTGAGCCGAGCATTGATGAATTGGTAAAAGAAAATCTAAATTGAGTATTGAATTGGCCAGATTGAGGTAAGTATTTTGCCTAACCTTGTGCGGGGGACTTCTTCCTTAGGATTTGAGTCTTCTATGCTATTTGTAGTTCGTGCACGCGAGGTGACGAGAATGTGCTCGGACACATTTGTGGGAAATTTGCCTTTAAGGTTCTTAGGTTATTATGTTCATTATGTGGGAAGTATTCCGTTATGATTGAGTTTCCTAATTGCTTAATTTTCCTATATATGCTTCATACGATGTTGTTAGCTTCCATCTAACTCTTAATTGTTACTTGGCTTATTTGCCTTAATTGAAGCGATTGTTCTTCTTATCGTTTGTTGTCTCTAAATTGTAAATTACTCTATGACCCCTTGTATATATAATATATGTCCAAATTATTGTGGTTGCCGGTGTATTTACCACATGCATGATATGCCTTGTTTTTTTGTTAAGATTATTATGCTTCTTGGTTTTTCTGTTATTCTCTTGTTGTCGTGTATTCATACTCTTGGTGGTGGAATTCCTTGTGATTGGGTTGTTGGCTTACTTTTAAGTATTCTTTGTGTTGCTGCTGTGTGTTTATTTTGGGACTACGGGACGGTATCCCGGGAGACCCTCTTGCATGTTTACTTTAGGACACAGGACAGTATCCAGGGAGATCCCCCTGCATGTTTACTTTGGGACTACGGGACGGTATCCCGGGATATCTCCCTGCATGTTTACTTTGGGACTACGGATTGGTATTCCGGGAGATCCCCCTGCACTTTTATATTGGAACTACAGGACTGCACTCGGAAGATTCCCCAAGTACTGGGTATTTACATTTGGGACTATGGATCGGTATTCCCGAAGATCCCCGCGCATTATGAGTTGTACTACGGGACGACATCCAGGAGATCCACTGGATATTTGTATTAGGGACTACAGGACGGTATCCTGGGAGATCCAAGTTGTTATCTCTACATTGAGCTGTACTCTTTCTATGATTATTTTGTCTCTGTTGTATTTGTTGTTATCAATTTAAGTGTTTTAACTATTTAGATTCCTTTACTGCTATGACCCTTTGTGTTGGAATCCATAATGTTTACAATATCTCGCCACATATATATATATATATATATATATATATATATATTTCAATACTTCAAATTTCAACAATTGTTACATTTTTTACTCAATTAGTTTCACAAATAAATTCTCTTAAACCGTTTGAGGTTGTATTTTACTTAAAAAGGAATTTCTACTAAGTTATTTTATTAAATCCCATGTTAAAGGTAATAAATCATTTGACTTTGTATTTTAATTGAAAATGGTACTTTTTTTTATTCAAATGATTTCTAATAATAACTTCATCTTTTCTTGTTGAGTTCCTAGTTTGTTTAGAAATTGTACTCTACTTTATGTTATGTAAATGAGACTCTTTAAACATATTAATTGCATTGGTCATGGACCCTATGTACTGAGTAACATGAGAACGTTTGTTGCACAAATGGAGATATAAATATGTGGGTATGAGGTGTCGGGTGTGCTAAAGGTTTGGTAATTGAGGTTATGATATGAGACATCGAATTTGAGATGGCTGGAACTGTGCATGAGAAATGATATGATTTATTGAGTTGACATCGCCTTTCTTATTTGAGTACATTTTACTTGTCTATGTTGGTGTTAATTTACTTGGTTATCTTCGTTTCCATCCGTGTTTCCCTTTATTATTTCTACTGTTTGTGGTTTGTGTTTCTCCATATTGCTGATATTACCTTGTTATCGTATCTCGATAGTTTATCGTTATATCCTGTTCAGTTTATTTGATCAGTAGGTGCCTTGACTGTTCCTATCACTACTCTACCGAGGTTAATCTTGATACTTACTGAGCACCGCTATGGTATGCTCATACTATACTTCTGTACATTTTTTTATTCATATCAGGGTATTTGGTGGATAGTAGCTGTGCGGATCGTCGCGGCAGAGACTCAAGGTAAACCTGCTGCTGCATTCGCAGACCTCGCAGTCACCTTCAGTTGTACTTATTTTCATTGGTTCCTTTTGTTTTGAAACAGTGACGTATTTATTTTATATAACTACTCTTAGAAAAGCTTATGACTTGTACTACCGGTTTTAGGAATTGTAATTTGTTCAGAGTAATTTAATTTAAAGTTAGTAAATATCAATGTAATTTTAGTTAATGTTAGGCTTACCTAGTTTAGAGACTAGGTGCCATCACGACTCCTTCTGAGGGATTTTTGGATTGTGAGAAGTTGGTATCAGAGCTCTAGGTTCATAGGTTCTACGGGTCATAAGCAGGTTTAGTAGACTCTTGCGGATCGGTATGGAGACGTATGTACTTATCTTCAAGAGGCTACAGAACTATTAGGATAATCTCACATTTTTCACTCCTTATCGTGCGATATTGATTCATCTTGAAGCATATAACTTATGTTCCTTTACATCCACTCATGTGTAATATTACGCTCTCTGTGTCCACTATGCGCCAGTGGTTCGGTGATACTATGTACATGCTATGAGAGAGTCAGGGATGCTCAGACATTTTCTCAATGTGTTGTCTAGACTGGAGATACATAGATATTGAGAGATTGTTCAGTTGTTTATATGGAGGCGCATCGGAAGCATGCTGGGTGTTGATTGAGGATAGTTGTCGGTATTGGAGTACCTTGTGATTTGTATTGTACGAGCTGTGAAGGTTAGCTCTACGGATCATCAGGCGTTGTTTTCTATTTCTTTGCGCCAAGTGGAGGAGTCCGTTAGTGGTATTCAGATTGCATAGTTAGACTTGCGTCAGTTTCAACCTGAGATATATATATGTGTGGTGTTGGTAGGTTCCAGAATTTGTATATGGCTAAGGTCTGAGATCTCGCATGGGACGATGTTAGGACTTTGATTGGGATTATTGCATATCGACTATCCGAAGAAATGGGTCAGCTATGTGGTGTTAGGCCATCATAGTGATGAAGTGATTGATACTTTAAATAGGAATTCTATACTGGTATTTGTTTAATCGCTCTTGGATTGGATGGCTTGTGTGACTCGGTTGAGTGGGGAATGTGCAGTCCTGATGGCCTAGTTGCGTGCGGGTGGATCACGAGGGTTCTCGATGGTTTGACGACAGCTTTAGTTGGCTGTCTACTATGGGCATGAGGAATATGTGGTACATTGTGGCTTTCTCCTGAATAGGTATTAGAGATTAATAAAGTGTTGACCTTGTTGGCTATCATATATGAAGAGTGTGCATTTTTGGAAAGGACCTTGAGTTTTGGTTTGCGGGTGCGTGGTTAGTAGCAGGGTGATTACTGGGTTTCGAGGCTTTCGAAGTTCATGTTTTGTTATGCGGTCAGAAATCCTTTTGTGACGACCCAGCCCGTCGTCTCAGGTATTATCGCCATGTTTCCCCTTATAGTGTTGCTTTATGTCCCATTGTCGGTATTGGGTGCGTTAGAATTTAATTGGAGTAATTTTGATAAGAAATGAAACACTTAGTCTCTTTTAAGAAGA
>MU679603.1:24250-45057 GCA_026770625.1 Nicotiana glauca | reverse complement strand
GGGGGGGGGGGGGGGGGGGGGGGGGTTTCCAAGAAAGGATCATATAATCTGTATCACTGTGTGGATCCCTTCGTAATATGAGTCAAATATGAATGTAGGTCCCTACTCGAGGGAAAACTGTATGCTAGTTCTACCTTACCAATAGCGAGGGCTATAACTGCAATCGGTAATCTATAAATACAAGGTACACCAGATCTAACGAACCCGTCGTTTGCTACGGGATCCTTCAAAGTCTTCTCCCATTTATACTTTTCTTTGTAAACAGTAAATATTCATAAAAACGCATTTTTAAAATAGTAGAGGGCATTTAAAATTCTTACCAAATCATGTAACAACATTTCAGTGACAGTGATCATATATCAAATAACAGTAAAACATGTCTAGTAACAGTGAGAATATTTTAAATAACTATTGTTGCGCCCCTTTTTCTCTCGAAATCGAGTTTCGACACGCGACAACTCTTTTAAGGAAGGGTCTTAAAAGAGAGAGTCACCACCTAATGGGTTTGAGGTGCGTTAGGGCACCTATTTTGCAGATAACTCTGTTTGACTAGTTTGCGTCACCAAAGATCGGGTAAGGGCTCGAAATTACCTCTAAGAGAAGGTGTTAGACACTCTTCGAGGTCCACAACTGTGTGTCCCGACCAAACTCAATTATATGAATTAGTCTATGTGATCAGAACTAAGAAAACGAAGGATTAGGGAAGTTCATTATTAATTACAAATAATTGTTGAAAGAGAGGGTGGGGAATCCTAAATTTTTTAGCCTAAAAGATCACCCCACGCAACATAAATAATACTCCCTCCATTCCAGTTTATTTGAACCTATTTCTTTTTTGGTCCAATCCAAAAATAATGACCCATTTCTAAATTTAGAAATAATTTAGCTTAAACTTACAATTCTACCCTTAATGAGAATCTTTTATAACCACACAAATATTTTAGGCCCCTTTTTGACTTGTTTAGGACCACACATTCCAAAAGTCTTCAGTTTTTCTTAAAGTTCATGCCCATTCAAATAGGTTCACATAAATTAAAACGGAGGGAGTACTTCGTAACTCCCTCAAGATGGGGTGTTACTCATATTATTCAGCGGGCACAAACTATCATCTCCTGCTACTCGATTACTATATTTAAGTTATTACAAAGCACGCTAGTTGATTCTACTGTACCTTCTGCGTGCACTACCCGTTCTATGCCTATGGCCCATGAGGATGTAGACCTCTATTTAGGTTGTTCTAGGCTTTAACTTAGGCTGCTCGAAAATGATTAAACTAACCGTCATATAAAATAGATTACACTTCATATAAAAGTAGTTAAGGTCTCAAGTTAACCTCCACACTTTGACAACGAATGCACGCAAACACATTGAGCGTTTAACTATTGCAGGTTTTAATAAGTTAAGGTTGCAGAACCCTATAGGCAGGATCTCTATGTAATTCTGGATTTTAATAAGCAGGTAGTTTCATATGTAGGAGCCATTTTTCTTCATACGATTCCTAGGAGCCTACGCAATTGCCTACTGATTATAAGCATAAGAGATTAAAACATATATGCATAATGTCTAGGTGATTCACGCAGTAACTAACAATAGTGATCACATGAGCATGTTCATAATTGCTTAATCAAATCCTATAGGTATGGTTTCTAATAGTGATAATTAGCACAATGTTGAAAACTTTTTATTGAAACGGGCGGGTCAATAATTAAGACTAATTTTAGACCCTATAGAATGGATTTCTATAATCATAATTAAAACTGATTTTAGGTCCTATAGGCATGATTTCTATAATTAAGACTGATTTCAGATCCTATAGGAATGATATCTAAATTATAAATTAGGAAGTGTGTAAGTTAATAGAATCCTATGCGCACATTGAGATATTAATCGTTCAATATCCTATAGGCATGATTTCTAGCACAACACATTTTAACAAAATTAAGAACCTATAGGCAGGATTTCTAACACATAATAATCGAACATGTTTGAGCATAATGACACCTTTTGAGCAAAATAAAAAAACCTAGAGGCATGATTTCTAACACATGATAACTAAACATGTTTGAGGATAGTGAAGCACCTATAGGCAGTATCTCTACCCATTTTAATGAAAATATTAAGATATAACCCCTTTCCCGATTTTACTAATACCCTAGAATGATATTACAAGAATTATTACAGTCCTAGAATGAATAGAGAAGTAAATAACTATATGGAGCTTACAGCAGGCCCAAAGATGCACCCGGCCAGGCCAGGCCTTCATTCCCATGGTTCACAATAGCCTAGAAATTATATTTTCATGGACATAAGGCAGCCAGGAATTAAAAGATTCACCCAGTAAGTATAAAACAGAACAGAGCATGGAGAACTGAGGCCCTAGTGTGTTAGAGTTCCCAAGGGCTTTAAGAACTCAAGGAAATGCTCACACTAGAAGGTTAATATGAGAGATTAAGAGAATAACTAGGGACCAAGTCCTAGTGTGTCATAGTTCACAAGGGTCTCAAATAAACCCTGAGCAGTGCTCACACCAGGGAGGTCAAAGGACAGAACTTGAGTAGCATTGGCTTTTAACCGGCTAAGAGTAAGAACTCAAACGGACCAGACAATAAAAGAATAGAATGAGGTTAAGAGACACCACTGACAAAACCAAATTGCGTACAAAAAAATAGATAACAGACATGCTTGGATTTAAGATAGACTTAACCAAGTTTTAGAAAATGAGTTCAATCACATAATGCACGTGTCAACAAACAAACTGCAAGATAGTCCCATGGTAGAAAAATAAGAGAATTCAGATTAGGCTATGTGCAGAAGGCTAGTGTCACAAGAGAGGATCATATCAATTAGCAACATGACCTAACATGATATGGACTACTTATGGCATTTACTGGGAAGTAAAACAGGAACAAAGCAGGTTACATTGCAGCTAATCCAGAAACAGACTTGTTACACACTTAAGGAGTACATTCATGCTTAGTTAACTAATCTATAAAAGGGGATAGGAGAGCATGTTCAAATAACAAAGGCTAACATCAAACTTAAACTTTCAAGAGATAGCTATCAATAACACATAGGCTAGGCAAAAACAAAAGGAATTAGTTAACTCCAAGCAGGTCTAAATAGGTCTCAAATTATAAAAGTAATGGCATTTAGATTAGCAACATCAAGAATTGAAGTAAGACTGTTAGAACAACCTAGAAACATATCGAGCAACAATCTTTAGAAGTGAAAACACATGCTATTGTCAGTCAAGTGTAAATGAAATAGCAAAGGTTTGATAACTCACCAGTTAAATGAAAACAGAAAGGAAATGAAGCCCACAATGTTATGAATATCAACAAAATATCAAGAACCCAATATTTCTGGCCTTGTCTTTCAGCCGGCCAGGGAGCAGAATAAAGAACAAGAGTATGAGAGAATAAAGAGTAACTTTAGTTTTTAGTAAATTTCTTAATAATTTCAGAGCTCTTACAAAGGGGAACGAGGATGGGTTTATATAGTGTAGGAATTGAACACATAAACATGGAAAGTCATTAGTCAAACACTAGAAAGGAAAGCACTCAAAATCAATAAGGAAAGGGAGAAAACTTCAAAACCCTAATTTTATGTAAAGTACACAATTCAATACAGATAAAAGGTAAAGAAAAATCACATGTTGCATAGAATAAGATGAACATAGACAGGAATACTATTTACAATCAGAGAATCGAACCAAATTTGATTCGATTTAAAAGAATCTGAAACCCTAATTTTAGGGTAAGTAAAATTCGGCAGAGAAGAATAAACTTACACATAATATGATGCATATAGATGAGATAACTAATCATTTCCAAACCTACACTACTATTGAGTAGCAAGGATGATCGATGTATAACAAAGGCCGGGATCGAATCCACGGGGAGTTAATAAATATGAAGTTAAGTTTATATCCGTGTAGAGATGCGAGTTTTGCTCTTAATTGTACTTCTAAAAATGATTAGTTTTGTTTTCTACTTCTACTTGTATTCTATAGCATGTAATAGTTAAAACTAAGTACAATGTTTTTTTGGTTATTTTCAAGGATTTAAAGGGACTAGGGTAGTGACATCCGCCTAGTTGGATATCTAATGGGTATCGAGAATTCAGGGTAAAATTGTTATGATTGGGGTCATGATATAACCATCACACATAGGTGCTCACTCTATACCTCTCGGTAGTTTGAGTGACTTTGCCCAATTTGGCTTTCTCAAGTACAAATGGGTGTTCATGCATAACAAGTGATATTGGCTCAAGTCAGGTATTACTATCTCTAGGTTTAGCCCTTTAATTGGGGCTATCAATCTCTTGAATTCACCCCAATTCCTTGTTAGCTTAATTTTTCTGGACTTAGTCCTTCTTTCTCAAGAAGAGTCTAAGTCATAAAGGCACGAATTAGTGTTTGCAACCACTAATTCTATAATTAAATCATGAATTAGGCTAAATATCACTAACCTATAAATAATTAGTCCCTACAATTCAAGATCCATTAAATACTCATACTAAGATTTAGTCACAACCCTAGCTACGAATTTAACTACTCATAATAACAGCAGAAATCAAAGATAAAGAGAACACATAATCCATAATGCTACATTGAAAGATGAAAATATAAAGTTATAAGGTAAATCTTGTACAAAATTGCCCAAACAGATAAAACTAGCCATCTCACGTACTCAGCAAAATATAACATAACCTAAAAAATGTGAAAAAGATCTATTTATACTAGGCTTAAATTCCCGGATAAAAATTCCCTTGCACAAGTTTCGCAGTCTCGTAATTCTTACCACGGCCACAATCTTACTTTCGCGACCACGTAATAATGAGTGCGATATGCGTTTCTTCATCTATGAGACTGGCTAGAACTTGTTTCACGGAGAGCATAATCTTTACCGTGTCCGCGTGAGAGCCTTCGGCGGAAGCGTAAATGTGATGCGGTCCGCGCAAAACACTTTTTCTCCTTTTAGTGATCTCTTTGATTCTAGCCAAATACGGTCAACAAAATCCCAATTGGGCCGTAGTAGTATATTCGCAGCCGCCAATTTCTAGCACGGTCCGCGTCCCTGACTAAGCCCAAAATCCACCTCTTTAAATCTCTCTTTCATTGTCCGCGAGTTCATGACCGCATCCGTGGTGACACTTTTGTGGCCGTACTGTTCTATCTCGGTCTGCAGTCTACAGTCTTGACCTAACCTTAGTCTTTGTTTAGGTTTTGATTCCTTTATGAGTTGATCATGGCCACTTTGGCTCATTATGAACAATCGCTGTAAGCAAGCATATTATGTTAGTTTTTCGGAATACCTTTATGCATTTAAAGCCCAAAACGCAAGTAAAAAAAGAGTAAGTAATGGTCAAAATCTCCAATTATCAACGCCCCCAAATTTAAGCATTTGCTTGTCCTCAAGAAAATAAGGTAATTCTCACCCCCACTTCAGCAAAATAGAAGGATATTTCAGCTGCCCTAATGTGAATCAAACATGCATCAATTGGGACTAACAGTTACCCTTGACACAAATGAATAATCAACAACACACAACCTTTTTGTACCATAGTTCTAATGCAACACTAGAGCATCAAGAGTTGACTGAATTCACCAAGGAAGCTCGCTCTATTACATAGGTTATTGTGGAACCCAAACTCTTTCTCCTGTACTCTCAATAAGAAAATCTCACTTAAGAACTATGGGACTCAAAACCGGAATTGTGAAGAAGTACACTTATCTCTCATAAGGGAATGTCTCATGTCTGGCTTTAAGTTCCATAAGCTTGCCCCTTATGTGAATCACCACTATTGTAAGCTCACTCAACTCGAAATCCTATAGGGCTTTTTCGGGAATGTATTTTGGATCGAGTTAGGATTTATCGGTCTATGAAGGTTTAATCTTTCCGTAAGCACTCCATTTTCTTATTTTGGCTCACACTTTCTTGACTCTTTGAGTCATTTTCTTCTTCCTTAGGGGAACTAGAGAGACACACTGTCACTCTTTCTTGTTCATGATGATCATTTTTCTCCTTTTCTAATCATTACATGCCTTTCATCATTGCTTTCATTGAATCTCTTCGTTTTTATATCTTATTCACTTTCTTTTTGAATTTTTGGTTTTTTCTTTCTTTTCTTTTGCCTTCCCATTTCTTCATTTTGTACCTTTTATCACTTTCACATTTCTCGTCTCTCCCCCAAACTTATGCTTTTACAATTGAATTCTAAGAAAAGATTGGGTGCCAAGAGAGGGTTATTATAGAACGGATAAAGGCTTGTATCATGGTTATTGAAAGAACAAAGACTTCGACTCAATAGTGTTGACTAAGGATATCATATTTGGTGGGATATGGATGCTTTGAAGATTAATGTTGGATCAAGGAGAGCCTATAATCATTTGTCAAGTCGAGCTACACTTAGAATTTTGCCTCGACAAACATTCAGGGCAAGTTCTATTGGCATGAGACTTGGACTTACAAATCAATATCTCACCTCACAAGATTTTGGATTGCTATAGAGAACAGAGTCGAGGAACTACAACAACCCTAGATAAGATTGAGCAACACAAATGGCTCAAAGAAGTCACTGGATGATTGTTTATTCAACACAAGAGTCTAAAGGTCACAACTATAACTATTCTTTACAAATCAACATGTTTCTAACCATGAGGTCAAAAGTAAATGTGATAGGCCCAAGTGAAGCCTCCTTGAGAGACTTTTATTCATTACTACCACATATAAAAATAAAAAGAAAAATAGACTCAATCCGTTAAGAAGGTTGTCACACCATCCATCGTTGGGAAATGCCACTCGGTTCACACAATACCACATTTGGAAAGAACCGTGGCATTCAGAAAACCAAGGGCTTATTGATAAGGAATCTAAGAACTCAAAAATAAGCTACTAAATGAAATAAAAAGCTAAGCTATTAAGGAAAAAGAACACAAGAAGTTATAAAGTAAACTATGGAAAGTAATATGAATATGTACAATAAAGGAAATAAAAGAATATATACAAAATGGCAATGAATATATACATGGAATGGTAAAGTTATATATATACCAAAAGTGAAAAATAAAGATAAGTAATAACAAAGAAAAATAGTATCATAATTATTACATGCCAGTCATTAAATCAAAATAGGACCACCCCCCCAAATAAAAGCTAGCATTGTCCTCAATGTTAAAAGCAAAAATATGATTAGGGAAGGGTTAGAGAGTAAAGAAAACTCCCTATGAGGTCTGCATCGGGTCCTTCACATAAGTGGGGTCCTCGTAGTGTGTAGGATCAGTAGCTCCTACCGGGTCCTCCAATTGGATCTCAAAATCTGACTGGGGGACCGCGGGGATGCGGAGTATCTGGATCATCTCTGTAGCAGCATGTGTAGTGGCAACCAGCTCCTCAGAATGGCCAGCTGTTGGTGCCTCATGCTCTACTACTTGTGTTGCTGTGACAAGCTCCTCCAAGAGTAAGTCCAGTGGGATGTGTCCAGAAGAGGTGAACCTCTCTACATCCTTCTTCAGCTGCGCCACTAAATCCTTTGAGGCCCGAGTCTTCTTCATCTTTTTGACTTGCTTGCCCAGATCCTGTATAGAATTTCCATGAGTAACCAAAGTGTTCATGATTTGTTGTTGGTTGTACAGGAGCTTCTTCTGGTTGTCCAGAAAATCCTTCAATGACTGCTCTACTGATAAAGGCACCTGAGGCTGTGTCTGAGTTGATTAAGTTGCTACTGTACTGGATAAGACAAACAACTTTAATGTAGTTGCATGTATCTAGTTGTTGATATTGGATAGAGTCTGAGAAAACCGCAGTATAGTCTAGGGGTAGGCGGAAGAAGATGGCATAGAAAATGGTGTAGTGATGGATGGCCCGGACGAAGGAGAAGGTACGACAACTGAGGATCCCCCTGCAATGGACTCTAACCTGATGGCCACTACCCTTGGCTCTTCAGTCTGACCAGTGGGGATAGCAAATTTAGCCTTTAATTTAGGATTGTCCGGTCCTTTGGTGCTATACCAGGAGAAGGGCTACTTTGGCTTTGTCTTAGTGTCATAATTCTTCTTCTCGACTCATTGGTCCTCAAAATACATGGTGAGGAAATTGGGGTAGGGGTAGGGGTAGGATCTTTCGTCCCTTCCAATTGCCTTTGTGATGTTATAGTGCATTAGGTTCCCCACATTAATGGGATACCTCACCATGATGGAGTCTATCAACACACACAGAGTTAGTGGGAGGATAGTGTCATGCTGACACGGACCCAGCCTGCTGCACACATAGGTGGACCACCCTTTAGCTTCAAAGCTGAGGGTGTTTCTAGCTATTGGGAACCCTGCTGTGAGCCATGCCAGGTTTATCCCGGGAGATAATATCTCTGCCAACCATGGATGGGTCGCTTCACTAAGTGCCAAAATTTCCAAATATTGCACAGCTTCCACATTCTCGAAACTGGCATACTCATTCAATGTTTGGCCATCAAATCAGATCCTTAAATTTTGGACATTTGTCACAGAGATGCCCTTTTTTATGTGAGCAACGTTAGCATGGAATTCCTTGACAAGATATTCATTGGTATTCGGAACCTTGGTGGTGAACCATTTCCACCCTATTCTCTCTTCAAACTGCCTTTTAACATTTGGATCGTGGGGAAGGAGGTCTCGCTCTTTGAATTGTCTCTCAAGGGTGAGTGACCTTTGGAGCCACCAATCTCGGAATTTATGGTAGGCTAACTCACTCACAAATCTGTGCTGCCACACCTCCATATTTCTTGGCCTTCACAAACCCCAACAATAGTATCACCCCACTTTCCCATCGTTTAGGGCCTCGTCATTATCAACATCAATAGAGATAGGGGCAGCTGGTGAGGCAGGAGTTGTAGCAGGTGGGGAAGATGATCTAGAAGCCTCACTACCTTCCTCTGAGCTATTAGATGACTCAGAAGAGGAGGTAGGTTCACCCCGTAACTGGAACTTCCCTTGAAACTGGGTGGGGAATGGGCACAATATCCCCTTCCGAGGCTTCTTGGGAAGGGACTTACTCACTCGTATTGGAGTGGTCTGCTACTCTATCCGCAACTTTGATGGCAGCTTGCATCTTCCCAATTAATATTTAGACTGATAGGGGCAATTTTGTTTTTCCTTCCCCTACCTCGGCAGGGTTCTGCCCTCACTTTAGCTTTATCGCTTCCACCTCGGAGTTGGACTATTATTTGTAGCAAACAAACAAAGAAGGATAAACAGAACAAAGCTTCAAGCATGATAAAATAGTGCAGTTGAAATGCCGAAACTACTTCTCAGAACCAAGCATTGTAGAATGCGAAAAAGTGAGTGCAGCCGCGAAGAGCCCAGTGCGGACCACGAACAAGTGGTCGATATTGCGAAAAGGTTAGTATCAGACTACTAACTCTCTAAACTTTGATCACCGCGGACCGCAAAAAAGTAAGCGCGGGCGCGAATGACGAATTGCAGACCGCAAAAAGTAAACGCAATCGCGAATGATGTTATTAGACTTCTCTAAAGTTCAACAGTGCGGTCAATGAAAACTTGGCTGCGGCCGCGAAGGAAAAACTGCAAACTGTGAAAAAGCAAGCACGGATCGCGAACTTACAAACACATAGTTCCCACACATTAGGGAACATGGGCCACGAAAATGTGGGACACGGACCGTGAAATTAAAATAGCACGGGAACTGACTAACGTTTGTAACCTAGAGTTTTCACTAAGTGCAAAAATTTGTGCAATTACAAGCATAGTTAATAACCCTATCCCCTATTAGGCATGTAAAAATTATCCACATGAATTTTAAGCATCAATTTGAGATTAGGACAAGTATTCAAACCCTAAGAAAGAAAACAAAACCAAAACTAAGAGAAAAGAAGAGCAAAGTATAAAAACAATGCAATGATATGACCATACTAGTTGAGAAATTAAGAGGAAATTTGACTCTTGATTAGTGAAATGAGATTGAGATCCAGACAGATAAGTGTGAACAATACTCTAAAGTGTTGGAAGTTTAGGGTACGAAAAGGGTAAAAGTCCTAGGGACCTTCTATTTATCCTTAGTAGAGGGACCCCACAACTTACCTGTACCGCAGTCGTTCTTTTACCTGATGAAGAACATCCTCAAACAACTGACCACGGTTCACAAAACTATTAATGCGGTCGCAGAATCTACCGCGGATTGCCAAATTCTGAATGCGGACGTGAATTCAACTTCAGAGAGTTGGTATTTTAAGCTCTTCAAGTATGCATCCGCGAACAAAAAGCACCCCCGTGTACTGCTAATATGGACTGCGAGATTTTGGGCGCGGTCCGTGGAATTCCCCATACTTAGGCAAATATTTCCAGACAAAGTCCTGCACTGCACAAACAATTCCTACATAAACTTCACAACAAGTTAGTCCAAAACAAAGCCTAAACTAAGAAGAAAATCAAAAAGAAAGAAAAACACATGGGTTGCCTCCCATGAAGCACCTGATTTAACGCCGCAACACGACGCATATTAGCATCATTCACTTGAAATTGATCAATGCCACCACTTGAAAATCATCAAACTTGCCAAGATTGTGCTTTATTTGGTGCCCATTAACTCGAAATATTTTACCATTTTTGTTTTTCAAATCAAGAGCACCAAATGGAGTTACATGCACCACTTCAAAAGGGCCACTCTATTTTGACTTGAGATTTTCCGGAAACAGTCGTAACCGAGGGTTGAATAGAAGAACCAAGTCACCATCTTTGAATTCCTTGTTTTGGGCATATTTGTCATCTAAATACTTCATCTTGTCCTTATACAAGGATGAGCTAGAATAATCATGAAATCGGAACTCATCAAGTTCATTTAGCTGCTCTACCCGGAGATTTGCAACTACATCCCATTCATGGTTTAAATTCTTCAGCGCCCATATGGCTTTATGCTCTAATTCTACCGGGAGGTGACATGCTTTACTAAATACCAACCGCGAACTTGTAAGCTGTTCTATAGGCCCACAAATCATCATCAAGTTTCCTTGACCAATCAGTCTGGTTTGCATTGAGAGTCTTGGAAAGAATATTGTTGATCTCTGTGTAGGAGACCTCAACCTGTACACTTGGTTGTGGGTGACAGGGAGTTGACACCTTGTGAGTGACACCATACTTGGAGAGTAGTGTCAAAGGCTATGTTACAAAAATGAGAACCCCCATCACTGATGATCGCCATTGGAGTGCCAATCCTTGTGAATATGTTTTTCTTTAAGAAATCCACCACACTCCGTGCTTCATTGTTCGGTAAAGCCACAATTTAAACCCATTCGGAGATGTAATCCACATCAATAAGAATATAGGTGTTCCCATATGAACTCACAAAACCTATGAAGTCGATGCCCCATACATAAAAAAAATATCAATCTCAAGAATAGTGGTGAGAGGAATTTCATCCTTCTAAGAAATTCCACTAGCTCGCTGACACTCATCACATCTCTTAACAATCTCACTAGCATCTTTATATAGGGTAGGCCAATAAAATCCACAGCTGATAACCTTTGAAGTTGTTCTCGTCCCACCATGATGGCCACCATTGGCGAGGAATGGAAAGCATCAAGAATACTCATTTGCTCCTCTTCCGAACACATCTCTGGATCACACTATCATTATAAATATTGAAAAGATAAGGGTCATCCCAGTAATAATCCAAGTTGTCCCATTTAAGCTTCTTCCTTTGGTTAGAAGAGAGCTCACAATGCCGATCACAAAAAAGTTAATCACATTGGCAAACCAAGGCATACTATTCAAAGACACGAAGAGGAGTTGTTCATCCGGGAATGAATAATTAATTTTGAGGCCATCATGGGGCCTCCCATCCTCTTCCAAGCGAGACAAGTGGTTCGCCACTTGGTTTTCATTTCCTTTTCGATCAATAATTTCAAGGTCAAACTCTTGAAGCAGTAGAACCCATCTCATCAACCTAGCCTTAGAGTCCTTTTTTGTCATCAAGTAGTGGAGTGCAGCGTGATCGGTGTGCACAATTACTTTGGTACCCATGAGATATGGCCTAAACTTTTCCATGGCGAAGGCAATGACTAGTAACTCTTTCTAGGTCACCGTATCATTGACTTGGGCATCATTCATCATTTCTCTTGCATAATAGACCAGATGAAAAATCTTGTTAATCCTTTGTCCCAAAACTTCTCCTACCACAACGTCACTAGCATCGCACATGAGCCCAAATGGTAAGCTCCACTTGGGTGTGGTTATGATGGGAGTGGTAGTCAATCTATACTTGAGAAGCTCAAAAGTTTTCATGGAATCATCATTGAACACAAAACTTTGCATCTTTTTCCAATAACTTACATAAGGGATTGACCACCTTTGAGAAATCATTGATGGAACTGACGGTAGAACCCCGCATACCTTAGAAAGCTCCTCACTCCTTTGATGAAAGTAGGAGGAGGGAGTTTTGAAATCACTTCAATATTTGCTTTTCCACTTCAATACCATTCTTTGAGATCTTATGGCTGAGGATGATGCGCTCCTCAACCATAAAGTGGCACGTCTCCCAATTAAGTACTAAGTTGGTCTCTTCACACAGAGCCAGCACTTTGTCAAGATTATTCTAATTCTTCAAAGGAGTCACCCATAACACTAAAATCATCCATGAACACTTCCAAGAGGTCCTCCACCATGTCCATATATATAACCATCATACACCGCTGAAAGGTAGCCCGTGCATTACACAAATAATATTAGGCATGCCCGACAAGTCTATCCAATATTTGGTCAAGAAAAGGCAATAGAAAATGGTCTTTACAGGTAACTTTGTTTTGCTTTCGGTAACCCATGAATACCTTTCATTCGGTGACAGTCCTAGTGGGGATCAACTCAATTTGCTCATTGTGACCACAGTCATACCCCTTCTTCGGCATACATTGTACCAGCGAAGTCCATGAACTATCCGAAATGGGGTACACAACCCCTATCTAGCCACTTGATAATTTCCTTCTTGATGACCTCTTTTGTGGCCTCTTTCAACCTCCTTTGATGTTCCACAGAGAGTTTGGAATCATCTTCAAGTATAATTTATTCATGCAAAAGGCGGGTCTTATCCCCCAAATGTCTGCCAGAGTCCATCTAATTGCCTTCTTCCTTCTTTAGATCACCGCAAGGGTGGAATCTACCTGCTCGTTAGTTAAGCACGAAGAAAGAATAACAGGTAAAATTGAACAAGGTCCCAAGAATTCATGCCTGAGGTGTGAAGGCAAAGGCGTCAAATGCAGTATGGGAGGCTCCTCGATTGAGGGCTTGGTTGGTGGAGTCTTTCGGTTCTCAAGATCCAAGGAAAGTATCTGAGGCTCATATGTGTAAGAACCCATTCATTTTAAAGCATTGACGTATTCCACCAAGTCTTCATCCTCAGTCACATCATGGTTCAACAATACAACTTCCAAAGGGTCCTCCATATTTATCGCATCACTGGTTTCTTCAACAATCACCTCAGTCACAAGATCCACAAATGAACATACTTCGTTGTTATTAGGCTGCCTCATTGACTTGCAGACATGGAACACAACTTTTTCACCCACCCAGAAGGTGAGCTCCCTTACTTCCACATCAACTAAATCCTTCCCTGTAGCTAGAAAAGTTCTTCCCAATATGATCGACACTTTATAGTCAACCACACAGTCAATAATCACAAAATCCATGGGAAGTATGAACTTGTCGACCCGAACCAACACATCATATATGATCCTCAATGGCCTCTTCATTGTCCTATACTCCATTTGCAATCTTCATTGTCTCAATGGCCTTTTCATAAACTTGGCATATCTTGGCATTTGTTCTAGAGCTTCTACTAAAGGCACATTTATCGATAAACTCTTCATCATATTAATAAATTTCTTGAACTGGTTATCATTGTTTTGTAATGCAAGCCTCTGAGGGTATGGTGGATGAGGCCTTAGCAAAGTAGCCTTGGCTTTGGGCACTACCATTTTCGGTATGTCTATCACTTGTTCCCTTGACGGGTTCACATTATTTTGTGTCTCCTCCACGTTGTCATCAATGTCAATTCTCACTTCTTCATTCACATTCTCATCACTCACTTGCACATCATTGGTTTTCTCATCATCCTCTTGCACCAACACATCATCCCTCACAACCTTTCTTGCATTAGAGGTACTAGCAACTCTACCTCTACCACTCCTTGTAGTCACCTCTATAGTGTGGCCCGTATTGTTCCCTTCCTTTGGCTTTACTACCGTGCACTAGGTAGTACCCCCTTAGGGCGAGTATTCAAAGCTTGAGAAATTTGGCCAAGTTGGACCTCCAAGTTGCGAATAGAAGTATTGTGGGACATCAATTGGGCATCAGAGTCGGCATTTTTCATCATCATTTGCTCAAACATTTTCACAATCCATCCCATCTCATTGTTTGACGAGCTAGGACCTTGTGATGGATATGGAGGCGTATTGTTAGGTTGTTGAAACATCGGAGGCCTTTGAAAGCCTGACCCCCGATTCCCCTAATTACTGCTATTCCAACCCCTTGGTTGTTATTGCCTCTCCAATTGCTATTGTTATTGCCACCCATGTTGCCTTGGTTACCTTGGTTTCCCCAATTTTGATTGTTGTTCCCCCAGTTGATTCGGTTGTTGTTGTTTCCACTGTTCCAATTTCCTAGTTGATTTTTATTTCCCCAATTTCCTTGGATCTCCACTATTGTTGTTGATTCGGAGCATTGCCCCGTTGCCCCTAGTAGTTTTTCACATACTGAACCTCTTCATTTTGATCATCATACCCATTATCTTGGTTGTAACCACTACCACCTTGCTCAAATTGATCCTGATTTTCTTGACTTTGTTGACCTCTTTGCCTCATCTTGTTGACCATCATATTTACCCCTTCCATGGCATTCACTTGTTTTGGCCCTTGAACTTGTTGTAATTGAGCTTTGGCCAACTGGTTCTTGGTCGTAGTTAACTCGGCTATTACTTGGCCGTGGTCATGGAGCTCTTTGTGTAGGTGAATGACATTGGGATCACCTTGTGGCACTTTATCTCGACTTTGCCATGCCGAGGAAGTATCCTCCATCTCATCAAGTATATCTCAAGCCTCAGCATAAAGTGTGTTCATGAAGATTCCCCCGGCAAGTTGATTAACTAAACATTGGTTGGTAGTGTTGATTCCACGGTAGTATGTTTGTTGGATCATGGCTTCGGTCATGCCAATGTTGGGACATTCTTTAACTATCGACCAATACCTTTCCCAAATCTCATAAAGCGGTTCATTTGGCTCTTGTTTAAAGGCAAGGATTTCATCTCTCAGAGTCGACATATGTCCCGACGAGAAGAAATTTGCTATGAATTTCTCGGCCAACTCATCCCAAGTGGTGATGGAATGGTTGAGCAACCTTTTAAGCCAATCTAAAGCCTCCCCCTCATAGAGAATGGGAAAAGCCTTAATCTCAACGCATCCTCAGAAACGTTAGTTTGCTTGCTCCCCCAGCATGTATAAAAAAAACCCTTGAGGTTCTTGTAGGCATTTTGGTATGGAGCTCCAGTAAAGAAACCCCTCTGCTCCAAGAGTATAAGCATAACGTTAGTTATTTGGATGTTGCCCGCCCTAATCTGGGGCGGGACATTGCACTTACGTATCCTTTGTTAGGCAACACCCGATGTGTTGCCCTAGCTGAAGGTAGGATTTGTAATAATATCATGAGGCAGTCAGCCTCTCCTTTGTGTTGGTGGTTCGAGTTGAATCTCGTCCACATTATCATCATCTACCTCCTCCCCCAAAGGCAAATTTCTGGGAGCATCATTGTTAAGAGCCATTTTGTACCTAAAAGCAATTCACAAACAAATTAGAAAATGATGACGTCTAAATTCACTACTAAAAAGTAAATGGACACGGTCGCATGAAATATAATTTACCCTACTATGAGTCGGGGTCCAATCCCACAGAGAATAATATATAAGCGATTAGGAATGTAAGAGAATTATCACTAGTTATCCAATGCCAAACACATAGAATTGGTTTTAGAAAATGTTTATACCTAAATGCAGAAATGTAAACTAACCTACAAAGGAAGTAAAATGATCAATGGCTACTAGTATGGATGTATCGGGAATTACATTCAAGTAACGATCCAATGTATTTCACGATTTTACAAATATGAGTGTGTTTATGTTAATTAGCCATAGGTAATAATTCTGTATTAGATTATTCCAATGACTAACAAGACTTCTTAATTGATTTATTCCTAAAAAAATTACGAGATTAAGCACACCCGATTATGGATTCAAGTAGTTCAATCTTATCCCTAGGTAGAACCTATAAAATAAGGTTAAAATCTCAAGTTCTTGTTAATTAATCTTTTCCAACCCCAAATAATCTTTCCCAAAATTAATTCGAAATTAATGGGCGAGTTCGAGGGTTAGCTAATCCCATTAGAAACATTAAAGAACAAGAATAATTAATGTAACAATATCTCACTTCATAAAAGATATAAAAATCATTCAATATATAAACACCACAAGGTATTTAATCCACACTTTAATTATGATTATTTCCATAAACAAGATTCAAGTGTTGAATACAATACTACATACTTAGATATTCAATACAAAGCAAGAAAATGAAGAAATGAGTAAAAATGAGCAAGAAATTCTTAACGACTATCTCCGAAACTTCAAAACCCAAGTGTAAGTGCATAAACCCTAGCTTCCAACCTTGTTCTCTCTAGTTCTAAAATTGAAAATAAGCCAAAAGATATTTTACAAATGAGCTGGTTTTGGTATTAAAAGGGTTTGGGGCCAAAAAATATGCAATGACATAATTGCCCAGAACTGAAGCATAATTTTCGCATTTGCGAACAAAAGTTCGCAATTGCGAACTATGACCATACTGTTGACCTTCGCATTTGCGAAGGTTGACTGCCTGGTTGAATTTGCATTTGCGAAGTCTTCTTCACATTTGTGAGCACATGTTGAATGGACTTTCTTTGCAATTGTGATGAACTACTCACAATTTATATCTCTTCTTTCTTCGCATTTCCCAGAATTATGTCGCATTTGCGAAAACTGAGGGCATTTTCCAGATTTTCTTCTTTTCAGCTTCTTTTTTGACTCGTTTTACTTGGTTTCTTCATAAACACTTCTAAATCATATAGAATCTATAATATAGAAATAAATGTCATTAAATACATGATTTATCACTCAAACATAGCAAAAATATAGGCTTAAAGACAAGATAAGAATAAGCTCTCACTCTCACAAAGATATTTAGATGCACAAAAGTAGTGTCATAGGCTTGCTCTTATTTTAATTCGCCACCTATTCAAGGACATTCGGTTGGAGGTCCCATAAGGAATTTTTGAGCTTGTAATGTAGGTTTAGGAAGGATTGGAGCATTTGGGATCCAAGTGACTACACCCTCCTTGAACACTACTCACATTTGTCTTTCTTTTTGCACTTTGCTTTTTTGTTTTTTAAACCACATAGCCCTAATTGGCATCTAGTTATCAACATAGAGCCACCTCAAAGTACCTCTCTTATTTTTTCAAGAATCTATATATATATATATATATATATATATATATATATATATATATATATAGCTATTTTCTTTGGAGCTTGAGTAATTTCATAAGGATACTTTGAGGTATATGTTTCTCCACTCAATGTATAACCTTACCGATTTCCAACTTGATACCAACACTCTCAAACTTAGATTTTTAGCCTCATTCTCAATACTCAAGGAGGGACAGGTGCAAAAAAAGGAAATTATTTCACAAAAGGGTAAAGGTTTGTGATGAGGTGGCCAAAGAAAAGGTTAAAGGCTCAAACAGGGGGAACTAGTGATTATATTTATGCAATGGTAGAATTGAAAGGCTAAAAAGGCTTCTTCAAAGATCACAAAGAATGCCTAAGGTCATTCCTCCAAGCAAACATAATTAACGTTAGCATTGAAAGACCAACTGGGCAAGCTCTAGACTACAAGTGATGCAAAAGAAATTCAAAATAAGACTCACCATACATGGCACATCAAAACTCAAGTGGAATATAAATCCAAAATCCAATTCAAACCATTGAATCTCAAGGAAGTTTCGTGTAGCCTAGGAAGCTATTTAGTGAATCAAGGAGCCAAAAATTGAGTCTAAAATTCATTAGAATGATTTTTTACCTCAATTATTTTTCTTTTTCAAGGATAAAAAATTCATATACCGAGGTTTAAATCGTGTTGGTACCAAGCAATCCACAATTTGGCCAATGGACCCATACCCCACTCAAACCACTTATTCTTCCTAAATTAACAAAAAACTATATCTAAGCAACAAGACTAATTCCCTTAAGAAAGTCTCCTAGCAATCCATCATCGGAAAAAGTCGACAAAAATTTACTAACAATTACCCGGTTCAAGAAGAAAATTGGCATCCTCGGGAAAAGAACCGTGGTACAAAGAAAAGCAAGGATATCACCACCTAAACATATTATATATATACAAAAATTTAAAAAAAAATTAAGAAGCTAATTAAAATCAAGTCAATGAAACATACTATATATAAAAAAACAAGAATTCAAGAATCTTGTAACGACCCGACCGGTCGTTTTGAGTACTAGCGCTCCGTTCAGCAGTCGGAGGCCATGAACAACTTCATTTCAGGTATTATGACTTGTACGCGTGGTCGGAATTTAGTTTCGGGAATTCCGGAGTTGAATCGGGAAGAGAATTCTCATTCAGAAGCTTAAGTTGAAAGAAATGAACTAGGATTGGAATTTTGAGTAAACGACCTCTGAATTGGGATCTGAAGGTTCCAGCAGATTCGTATGATGATTTCGGACTTGGTCGTATGCCCGATTTGGGTTTGGGATAACCCGGGAGCGTTTTGGCGCCTATTGTGGAAGTTAGCATTTTTGAAGAAATTCCTTAAGTTTGGCTTGAAGCGCATTTCAGCGTTATCGATATCCATTTCGGATTCCGAGAAAGGGAGTAGCTCCGTATGGTGATTCTGGAGTTGGGGCGCGATCGGAAGTAAATTCGGAGGTCCGTAGACTCGTTTGAAGCCATTTGGCTAAAGATAGAAAGTGGAAGGTTTTTGGAGAGTTTGACCGGGGGGTTGACATTTTGATATCGGGGTCGGAATCAAATTTTGGAAGTTGAAGTAGGTCCGTAATGTCAAATATGACTTGTGTGCAAAATTTGAAGTCAATCGGATGTGATTCGATAGGTTTCGGCATCAGAAATAGAAGTTGAAAACTTCAAAGTTCATAAAGCTTGAATTGAGGTATAATTCGTGATTTTGGTGTTATTTGATATGATTTGAGGCTCGAGTAGGTCCGTAATGTGTTTTGGGGTTGGTTGGTATGATTTGTTGGGTTCCCGGGGGCCTCGGGTGGATTCCGGGTGGTTAACAGATCGAAATTTGGAAATTTGGAAGGCTGAGTGTGCTGCTTCTGTCATAACCGCATCTGCGGTTCCTGGACCGCAGATGCGGTCTAAGGCCCGCAGGAGCGAAAAGGTGGGGCATGAGGAAGATCCGCAAAAGCGGCGCGTATTCCGTAGAAGCGAAAAGGGGTCAGGCCCAGGTGGCCGCAGAAGCGGCTTTTTGATCGCTTAGGCGGAACCGCTGATGCGGTTTAGCTTCCGCTGAAGCGAAGATGGGTTTGAAGCCAAGGACCTCAAAAGCGGATCATTTTCCGCTGAAGCGGGTTTCGCAGAAGCAAGATTTTTCCGCAGAAGCGGAAATCCCTAGATGACAGAATGTCATTTTAAAGGTCGGATTTGGTCCATTTCACTCATTTTCTTCACTTCATTTGGAGATTTTGGAGGGTTCAAAGGAGTGTCTTCATCAAAAACGTTAAGGTATGTTATCCCTACCTATTATAAGCTAAATACATTGATTTTGTATGAGATTAAGCATGGAAATTAGTGTAAATATTGGGGGTTTGGTTGGAAACCTAGAAAATTGTAATCTTGGATTTTAGCCACGATTTTGAGTATGGAATTAGGAGAAAATCATATATTTGAGTTCCTAAGGTCATGGGTAACCTTTATCTTTGAGAAATTCTGAATTTCCGGGCATGTGGTCCCAAGGGCATTTTGGTAATTTCACTAAATGGAGTTGGGAACTTGTACAATCTGAATTGCTAACAAGTATTTGAGTATATTCTTATTATTTTATTGTTAATTGGATAGTTTTGGTGCATTGTGCATTGGTTCAAGCTTTCGGAAGGATGTAGAATGCCGAATTGCGAGTCTTCGGAGCGAGGTGAGTCTCCTTTCTAATTCTGTGAGGGGAAATTTACCCCATAGGTGAGTAAAATGGTTATGTGCCCCTATCTATGGGGGCTACACACGCATGAGGTGACGAGAGTCCGTGCGTAGCTACTATTATACTATTGTCCGGGTAGTTAGGACTCAAAAGCATGTATACGTGGATTAATTGTGAACGCATTGGTAGCTTGAATTGCTTAACTCACATCGAATTAGTAAGTAAATTTCTAAAAGAATTAAACTTCATTTATTAAATTGCTAAAGGGGAATTGGTTTTATTTGAATAAATGTTTCCCGATAAGTTCTTATGTGACTGATTGAGCATGTACTATATGTGTGCCTGCGTCGCATGGATGATTCGCGAGCAGGATATGTGTTTAATTATGGAATGGGCCGAACGCCTCAGTGATAATAGATGCATCTATGGTGAGCGGCTCGACCCTCGGCAGTGCACAATTTACATTCTAGTGGAGCGGGCCGTCGACCTCGGCGTGATTTGCGCATGACTATCTATTACTTGGAAATTTGTAAATGTGGAATTGGCCCTACGTGGCTTTATATGAACTGAT
>MU679603.1:0-16640 GCA_026770625.1 Nicotiana glauca | reverse complement strand
CTTATAGAATATTGCTAATTGACCTCTAGTGAGTGTCAGAATTGGCCATCTCGTCTCTACCCCTTCGGGATTAGGTGGGATACTCACTGAGTACAAGTTGATTACATACTCATACTACACTTCTGTGCATTTTTGTTGCATAGGTACTTGATGCATTAGCGGCCTACTGGGCGCAGAAACACGGACGATTCAGAGACTAGGTGAGCTGCAGTATGCAAGGCGGCCCATAGCTCTTTAAAGTCTTTTCTATTAACTGTATTTCTTTTCTATCCATTGTATTTCGGATGGATGTTGTGCTGTATTTTTTTATGTCTTTATCAGTAGTTGCTCATGCACTTGGGACACCGGGTTTCTGGGATGGTTTCGGTAAATCTTTGTACCAATTGGTATTATTAAAGTTTGAATTCAGGAAAAATAATCTTATTATATGTGAAACAGAAGAAAAACCTTAGATTTTCAAAGGTATTAAAAGAGGGAATTAATTGGTAATCTAATCGGCTGGCCTGACAGCGATGTCCGGCACCACCACGACCCTTAGTAGATTTTGGGTCGTGGCAAATCTAGTAAACATACTAATATAAAGCATCACATGAAAATACAATAACATCAAATAAAAACAACTAAAGTACCAATCTGTCATATCCACAGTTATCCACAATTATACATGAACAATAGTTATACAAGAAGCCACCCCCAACTAAAGATGTTGCAATGTCCCTAATGCAACTAAACATAATAGAGTAAAATGGTGGAAAGTGATTCCTGAATACTGCACCAGGCGCTCTCCTCGATGTCTGACTCAGAGGCATCCTCCTCTCCTTCTTCCTCGGACCAATCAACTGGAGCATCATCATCATGTTCTGACTCAATCGATGGCAATGGGTCTTGATGCTTTAGGACTTTCAACAGCCCCTTCACACCCTTCCAAATGTAGGTAAAGAATTTATCTTTTTTCTTCTCCCTTTTTTCAATCTTGGTGTGTGCCTTTTCCAGATTATCATTAGAACTGCTCAACTTACCATGTGCCTTGGGCATATCAGTGTATGCCTTCTCCAGTGTCTTAAGGTGACCCCCCTGCTTCTTCTGATCATCAAGATACTTTTGAAACTATTTCTTTGAAATGTATGCAGCAGGTTCCTCAGAGTTTCCCCAAGTCCCTGTGGAAGGCCATCTACTAGGTCGCAAATTAGCTGCATTTCTTCAGTAGGCACAACAAATGGTCCTCCTGCAGAAGATGATGGCTGGCTACCCTGATCGATCTGATGAGAAGACCTTAACTTCCTCTTTTTGCTCTTTACAATGCCTCCCTCTCCTCTTTTCTTCAGTGGATTTAGAGACTTTCTTGGCTCTATCCAATTGTCTCCTAGAGCTTCTTCCACCCCAGCAAGTTGTCACAACTCAGTGATAAGCGATGGGAATATCAATGATGTACTATTCTAGATCCGATACTCCCTTGGTTCATTGATAAATATTTCACTAACATTTAGCTGAATACCATTAAGGATGCATGCTATCATTTGAGCTCTTGTAGCTGGTACATTCTATATATTTGACACAGGGAGATATAACTACATATGATGGCCAGCCATATCTTTGCTTCGGTAGTGAACTTTTTGGATGTGATCCCTCTCTTCTCAACCACCCATGGAACATCTGCACCTGAGCATTTGGACACCAACCACTCCCCTGAGGCACAGTCTTTTGCATGAAATGGGGCCATGTCATGGTCTGGTAGGTGATACACTTGATTCGCAACTTCAGCTCCAAAGTGCACCATTATTCCATAAATTCTCATTTTTGGCTTCCTTAACCTGATAGCTGAGAGATTTGCATAGAACTCCCTCACCCATTGCTCGTTGGCTCGGCAAGGTTGAGGGGTAAAACAGTTCCATCCCATGTTTACAAGCCTTTGATAGAACTCGAGAAGGCATTCTGGGACGTTTTCCAGCAGTATACCACTCTTTGGGAGCAACTTTTTCGAGATCAGTTCAGCAAACTACCATTCTTGGCACTCCAATGATAAGAATCGGTGTTGGTCATAGTTCTTCTCAGCTTCCAAGGGGTTGTTATTTGCGAATTTTTCAGAGTTAGAGCTCATTTTCAGTTATGGTACCTATCAACAAATGATATGAGTGAAAACATTGTATGGCTATGAATAATATTGCAAAATTAGTCAAATATGCCAAAGGAATGATCGGACAGTCGAAACCCAGCATTAGAAAAAATTTCAGGATTTTGATACTTGCAGGTACCTGTTCTTTAATGTCACAATTGCGACATATTCTTCGCAATTGCAAAGTTATCAGTAATTGCAATTGCGACAAATTTATCACAAATGCAAAGGATATAGAACACTGAAAGGATCGCAATTGCGATAAAGCCTTAGCAGTTGTGAAGTTGGATGGAATTGAGATTTTTTGCAATTGCGACCACATCTTCGCAAATGCGAAGAGGCCATCGCAATTGCGCTATCGTCATCCCCAAACTCTCCTCTCTCAAAGAACAGTCCTAACCTCTACAATTTTTGAATACAAGCACACATCTAGATAACCCAATCATATTTTAAATTCAAATCATGCAATAGATTTCATAGACAACCATGAATTTAAAAAATACTAGTGATTAGGCCAAGAATGTCATTCGGGCCTTTCATCGATCACATATTAAGCACAAAAATTCACTTCTATTTTACCAAGCCCTTGGTACTCAGACTTTTCCATTTTTTTAGAAAGGAACAAGACTCACACTCTCAACCAACCTCACCCAGAAATCAACATATGATTTGAGAAATTTTTAAACAATGTCGGGCAGAGGAAGGTTATCCATTTGAAACCCTAGGTTTTCAGAGAAAACTTAGAGAAGAAGAACAAGAAGCGATTAAGCTTTCATATCTGGATGCTTGCACTTAGGAGTGAAAACTAGTGGACTTTAAGAATTAGTAGAGTAAGGAAGATGGTCTTTTGAAGAGCCACAGATTTTAAAAGTTTTGTTCAGTGAAACAAGTTTACCCATTTAAGCCCTCTTATGTTGCATTTGCGACATTGCCTTCACAATTGTGAAGTTAAGTAAATAATGCAGTTGTCGCAAATGCGATAGAATCTTGGGTTTTGCGATGGACCAGGTTCGCAAATGCAAACTAAAGTTCGCAAATGCGAAGGCTAGTGCCCCTGCAATTTTTAGCTTCTTGATTTCGTGCTCTCCGTCGCCTCGACCTACTCTAATCAACTCCAAAAAATTTGAAACTTGTCAGATTGGTTATAAATAATATACTAAGATATTCTAAAAAGGAAACTGCAAAAATGACTAAATCTTTTGAAAACGATGGGTTGCCTCCAACCAAGCACCGCATTTAATGTCGTGACACGATGCAGATCAACTTTACCACTTTTCTTGCCACTTTGACGATATGAATCGGGCACCTAACTTGGAATCAAGCTTGTGACCATGAGCGGTTTGGGGTGGTAAATAGATGATCAAGCCAAGCCTTAATTTCTTCATTTTGAACTTCTTGGCTTTCATGTGAGGAAATTCATTTTGCCTTCTTGTTCCCTCAGATAGTAAAATGTATGGCCTTTGTCTTTCCTCCTCACAATCCCTCATTAACCCGTGTAGTTCAATTCCCATATCACCACACAATTCCAATGTTGAAAAATGCTTGGAATGTGACATCAAACCTCCAAATTTCAGTTCTTTCTAGATTTTGACATCTTTTTTTTCCCCCGAACTAGAGTCAATCTCAACCATATTTTCATTTACAATGGTTGACTTTAGTTTCATATTTTTCTTGGCATCACTAACACTCATGGAGTCGGTTGGCGGATGTTCAATTCTTGATTCCTCAAAGTAGAGCTCACTTTCTTCCTCATAGTCGGACTCTTCTTGACTTCTTTCCACACTCTCAAGTTTGTGGGCATAGTGAGCCTCAACCAATATTTTCATTTGATCTTCCAAAGTGCGGATATGTTCATTATTGTGAGTCAAGCCTCGTTTCAAGTCCTCAAGAGGAAATTTGCGCTTCTCCTCATTTACAAGAATGGTCTACAACATAAGCATCATCTTCTCATTTTGAGCATTTGAGAGTTCTTCTTGGTTTTGATCAAGTGCCAAGGAAGGATTTGTGGCTTTCACATCTAGGAAAAATTCTTGACTATCATTAACTTCCATGGATTTTTGGACCTCTAAAGCCTCAAGCATTTCTCCCATTTGTGAGTGCAACCTTTCAAGTGTCAAGTCATTTTGGAGACTATTTTCCAAAAGCTCCTCCAACACACTTTGTTCTTTGTTTCCTCCTTCAATTAGGCATTCTAATATGAGCTTGAACTCTCCACTTTGACCATGCTCAACTTCTTCACTTCCATAACCCAATAATTTTCAGCATAAAAAGTAGAAACATCATAGCGGGGACTTTGGGAAGGGAAGGACAAATAATCACAATCATCCCTATGACCATTTTGACGACCACACTTATCACAAATACTCCACTCATGGGTTTGAGATTGTGCGCACAATCCACCCCCAGAAGAATTTAAATAATTTTGCCATGAGTGTGGTCCTCCACAATAAGGACAAGGGTCATCGAAGTACGAACAACTACCATCCAACCAATGTTCATTATATGATGCCATTTTTCAAAACTAACAAAGTAAATAAGAAACAAACAAGAAAAATAGACCAAGGTAAGAAAAATTAATTACATAAATATTCACAAGTTTGGACCAAAGCACTTACGCTTATTTCTCAAACAACCTAAATTACGCCAAATTGTTCCTCGGCAGTGGCGCCAATTTTGATGACATCCAAATCCACTACTAAAAAGTAAATGAACACGGTCGCATGCAATATAATTTACCCAACTATGAGTCGGGTTCGAATCCCACATAGAACAATATATATAGGCCATTAGGAATGTAAGAGAATTACTTGTTCTGCAATGTCAAAAACTTAGAATTGGTTTTTAGAAAATGTTTACACCTAAATGTGGTAATGTAAACTAACCTAGAAAGCAAGTAAAATGATCAATTACAACAATTATGGATGCATCGGGAATTAAACTTAAGTAATGATCCAATGTGTTTTATGATTTTACTAATATGAGTGAGTTTATATTAATTATCCACGGGTAATAATTCTATATTAGCTTCTTCCAAAGACTAACAAGACTTCCTAATTGATTTATCCCTAAAATAATAATGAGAATAAGAACACCCGATTATGGATACAAGTAGTTCAATCCTATCCCTAGGTAGAATCTATAAAATGAGGGTTAAAACCTCAAGTTCTTGTTAACTAATCTCTCCTAACCCTAAATAATATTTCCCAAAATTAATTGGAAGTTAATGGGTGAGTCCTAGGGTTAGCTAATCCCTTTGGAAACATTAAAGAACAAGAATAATTAAAGTAACAATAACTCATTTCATAAAAGATAAAAAATCATTCAATACATAAGCACAACAAGGTATTTAATCCACGTTTTAATTATGATTATTTCCATAAACAAGATTCAAGTGTTGAATACAATACTACATACTTAGATATTCAATATAAAGCAAGGAAATGAAGAAATGAGTACAAAGGAGTAACAAATTCTTAACCACAATCTCCAAATCTTCAAAACCCAAGTGTACGTGCATAAACCCTAGCTTCCAACCTTGTTTTCTCTAGTCCTAAGATTGAAAATAAGCCAAAAGATATTTTACAATGAGATGGTTTGGGTACTAAAGGGTTTAGGGCCAAAATTTGTGCAATGACATAATTGCCCATAACAGAAGCACGATTTTCACATTTGAGAACAAAGTTCGCAATTTCGAACTATGACCAGACCTTCACATTTGCGAAGGTTGACTACCTGGTTGACTTCGCATTTGCGACGTTTTCTTCACATTTGCGAGCACGGCTTGAATGTCCTTTCTTCGCAATTGCGATGAACTACTCGCAATTCCCATCTCTGCTTTCTTCGCAATTGCGATGAACTACTCACAATTCCCATCTCTGCTTCCTTCGCATTTCCCAGAATTATGTCGTATTTGTGACAACTGATGGCATTTTCTAGATTTTTTTCTTTTCAGCTTCTTTTTGACTCGTTTCACTTGGTTTCTTCAAGATCACTTCTGAATCACATAGAATCTGTAATATAGAAGTAAATTTCATTAAACACATGATTTTATCACTCAAACATAACAAAATTATACACTTAAAGACAAGATAAGTTGGTAAAATACCAACTTATCAGAAAATCAGAAGGAAAGAAAAACAAAACACACAAATACTCGGAGATATAGTTAAAACCATTTAATTCCCCAGCAACGGCGCCAAAAATTGATCGGTTCCCAACCTACAATACTATTGAGTATCAAGGATGGTCGATGTAGTTTTACCCAACAAAGGTTGGGATCGAATCCACAAAGAGTTAATAAGTTTGGAGTTAGGTTTATATCTGAGTAGAGATGCGGGTTTTACTCTTAATTGTACTTCCACAAATGATTGGTTTTGTTTTCTACTTCTACTTCTACTTCTATTCTATAGCATGCTATAGTTAAAACTAAGTACAATATTTTTTTGGTTGTTTTTCAAGGATTTAAAGGGACTAGGGTAGTGACTTCCGCCTAGGTGGATATTTAACGGGTATCGAGAATTCAGAGCAAGCTTGTTATGATTGGGTTCATGATATAACCATCACACATAAGTGATCACTACATACCTCTCGGTAGCTTGAGTGACTTTGCCCAATTTGGCTTTCTCAAGTCCAAATGGGTGTACACGTATAACAAATGATATTGACTCAAGTCGGGTATTACTATCTCTAGGTTTAATCCTTTAATTGGGGCTATCAATCTCTTGAATTAACCCCAATTACTTGTTAGCTTAATTTTCCTAGACTTATTCCCTTTTTCTCAAGAAGTGTCTACGTCATAAAGGCACGAATCAGTGTTTGCAACCACCAATTCTACAGTTAAAGCATGAATTAGGTTAAAAATCACTAACCCATAACAATTAAGCTCTAAAATTCAAAACCCATTAAATACCCACACTAGAGTTTGGTCACAACCCTAGCTATGGGTTTAGTGACTCATAATAACATCAGAAATCAAATATAAAGAGAAGATAAAATCTATAATGCTATATTAAAATATGAAAAATAAAGTTATGAGGTAAATCTTGTACAAAATTGGCCAAATAGGTAAAACTAGTGTCGCGCCCCCTTTTTCTCCCAAAATCGGGTTTATGACATTTGGTTGGGACAACTCTTTCTTTTTGGAAAAGGATTTAGCAATGTAAAACCCCACAGTAATTAAAGGAAGCGAATCAATCAATTTAAATAGACGAATAAATTTAGGGTTCATAAAAAACCCTTTTGCAATCAATCGCAACATTGAGGGAGTCAGAATCAATCAAGAAAGGATCATGGTTCTGCACCTCTACATATAAATAGAATGAACAGCAGTATCAGAGATGCAAGGCCAAACACATTGGCAAAATAAACAACAAAAGCATACAGTAATAGCAGGAATAAGCTAGAATTTAGCAGTAAAATAGATCTACTCGAAGCACAGTAGTCAACAAGGTCAATTAGTTACACAGAATCAAAAGTGAAGAAAGCATAGTAACAGGTAAAGAGACTCAGAAACAAGTAAAGGTCTCACAGTAACAAGTGAGGAAAACCTTTTTTAAAAATTAGGGCTTTAATAGTAGTCGAGCTTTAAAAGATGATAAGAACTCAGAATCAGATAAGTGAAACAAGGAAAAGAGAGTCAAAACAAAGAACTTAATCGAACAAATATACATTCAAATAGAAAAGGAGAGTTTCAGAACTAGGATAGGACCAAAAAGACCTAGGGTTTTCAACATGCTGAATCATGGAGAAGGAAAGCATAAACAAGTTGTTGAACACAATATAATCATAAAGCAATATCAAAAATCAGAGAAGAGATCTTTGAAAGAAATTAAGAGAAAACTTAATCGTTGAAAAAATGAAGAGTCATTTTGAAAGAAAATCGAAGAACCTTCAAGAAAACACTTAATAAGTTCATAATGAGCACAAATCTAAGATAGATATGAAAATCGATCAGCTGTTAGAGCTAGGGTTTCAAAGAACCCAAAGAAAGTGAGAAAGGCTTAAAAAAAATACCGATCTAGCTGGAAAAGTCAAGGATCTGACTTGAACAACTATGGATGTCCGAAAAAGGACCAAAGATCGAAGTCGAGCAAGGACTGGACCAGACCTATTCAAAATTTGTCCATGAAATCACATAAACAAACACCTAGGAGCCATAGGAGGACGATACACATCTCAAATAGCCATGAGAGGCCATGTATTAGGCAGGGATTGAGGTGGATTAGGGTGGAATTAGATGGCAGTGGCTAGGGTTCATGTGATGTTGCAGAGAGAATTGAGAGGGAAGGGATTTAGAGGCGGCAGGTGGTGGGAAATGAGTTAGGTTTTAGGGGTCGTTTGGGTTTAATTAAGGAAAGTGATCTGGTGGCCGTTGATCTAAATGATCAACGACTTGGATTGAATGGGTTAGGTAGAGATCTAGGTTTTGGTCGATTTAATTGAAACTCAATTTGGGCTAAAATTTAAATAGCCACTTTTCCCTTTTAATTTATAAAAAATAGTAAATAAATACCTGAAAACAAATTGAAAGCACTAAAATGATTTATAATATATAATTAGCAATTTAAAAATATAGGATCTCATTTTATAAACATGAGACAAATTTAAACCTAAAAATGGCTAATATTGCAATTATGTGCAATTAGCTTCAAAAAATACTAAATAAAATTGTAAAAATATGTCAAAATTACCTTAGACATATTTTGGCATAAATATAAGAATCTAATAAATGAATAATCAAAAAATAATAATTTTGTACATAATTATTGGGATTTTATGGATGAAAAAGGAAAATAAATCAGTTTAAAAACCTGTAAAAATTATGAAAGAATAATAAAACATTTGGACATATATATATGCTATTTTGAAAGTATTTTGCATATTGAAAATATATAGGAAAAAAATTAGGTGTCAACAACTGCCCCTCTTTACCCAGGAAGGATAGAAGAGTTTTCGGGTAAAGATATGATGGCCAATTTTGACCGAGCGAAACTGTTTGAAGAGGTTTAGGTTGTGCCCTGGCTTCTGAGCTGCCTACATATCTCTGGTTTTATATGAATCATGCCATATATAGTTCGGGATCCATCGGTGGAGTATGTCGATGGGTACTTTCCAAGAACAAACGCAATATCGAGGGCTGGGTGAGTGGACGGCTTACGAGAATGGTTTGGTTTGATATGGCTGTGAGTAGTGGAGCAGAATCGCTCTAGCCGAAATTGTTGTTGCTTGCTGGTTTACCTCAAATAAGCAATACAAGCATATATTGTGCGTAAATTTAGACATTATGCAAATTCCCATTGGACCATGAATGCTGTCTTTAGGTGGTTAAGATGACGTCCTTAGACCATGATGTCCTCGGCCATAAAGCATATACTAAAGGATTCGCAGGCCAGGAAATGATGTTCTCTGGCTATGAGAATGGTGCCTCCGAACCATTATGCCTTTGAGTAATGATATGCAAAAGATTGAAAGAAATCCTTGGTCCATGACATGGTGTTTTCGAGCTATGAAGATGGTGCCTCCGAACGATGGCGCCTATCGATGAGTTGGAAATATTTCAGCTCATGAAGGATGCAGTAGCATGTGGCGATATTTCAGTCGTGCAATGTGGTGATCTTTCAGTCGTGCAATGTGGAAATCTTTCGGCTGTGCAATGTGGCAATCTTTCAGCCGTGCAATATGGCGATCTTTCAGCCATGCGATATGTGGCAATCTTTCAGCCATGCGATATGGCGATCTTTCAGCCGTGCAATGTGGCGATCTTTCAGTCGTGCAATGTGGCAATCTTTCAGCCGTGAAATGTGGCAATCTTTCAGCCGTGCAATGTGGCGATCTTTCAGCCGTGCAATGTGGCGATCTTTCAGCTGTGCAATATGGCAATCTTTCTGCAGTGCAATGTGGATGTAGATGGAGGTAGAGTTTAACCTCGGAAGGTAAAATAGTAGCCTTATGAAAGTTGGAAGGCAAAATGGTAGCCTTATGCAATGCAGATACAGATAGAGGTAGAGCTTAACCTCGGAAGAAAAAATGGTAGCCTTATGCAAGTTGGAAGGCGGAATGGTAGCCTTATGCAAGTTGGAAGGAAGAATGGTAGCCTTATGCAAGTTGGAAGGCAGACTGGTAGCCTTATGCAAGTTAGAAGGCAGACTGGTAGCCTTATGCAAGTTGGAAGGTAGACTGGTAGCCTTATGCAAGTTGGAAGGAAGAATGGTAGCCTTATACAAGGTATAAAATAGCAAATGAAATTAGAGTCTTCTTAGCTAATAGCAAATTACGGCGTGGCGATTACTGGGAGCGTTGTGACATACGGAACATTACGGGTGCGTGCTGATAACAAATGTTGGTAAGTGCAACGGTTTGGAGAATCATATTCTTGAACAATGTTTGTTCTATGGGCGTACAATATGTTTGATGATTTTGTAACCCTAGTGCCTGCATCAAAAAAAAATTGTGAGTTTCGTAGAGGGGAAGGTTAGTTCGTATCACTGCTGGCTTTGCTCGACTAATTCGGCTTTGATCTGGCGGTATCGTCTGTATTATTGGGGTAGCGTTGCTAAACAAAATAGTTTCAATAGTATACATGCATGATTTCGTAAAAGTATGACATAAATGTATAATAAAAAATAGTTTTTAGATGAACCGCTGACTATGACGCAATTCAGGAATTGCAACCTCTCTTGCTACAAAATTTTGAGGGTCCTCCAAAAACATTTTCCCCAGTTTGATGGGTTGACGCTTTTGGCTGCTACTCGTGAGGCTATCGGCCGAAACTACTGTGGAATTATAAGGGTCCTCTACAAAATTCTACCCAGTTTCCAATTTTGGGGGAAATGAAAATTTTATTGAATTGTGACCGAACCCATAGGGCTGCCTACGTATTCCCTCTTAAACGAGAATCAAGTCAGGCGTAGTTAAACTTACATCATATAGAGAAAACATAAAGATTACACATAGTAACGCTTGACTACATCTAAATTAATCATCTTTGGCCAGACTTCTCCGTCATTTCTGCAAGTATGAGGGCTCCTCCTGTCAAAACCCGGTGAACCATGTATAGGCCCTGCCAGTTGGGAGAGAATTTCCATTTAGCTTCATCCTGATGTGAAATTTTTTTTCTTTAATACCAGCTGCCCTGGTGTGAACTGTCTTGGCTTGACTCTCTTGTTGAAGGCTCTGGACATTCTATTCTGATAGAGTTGGCCATGGAAAAATGTGTTCATTCCCTTTCCGTATATAAGAGCTATTTGCTCGTAACGACTCTTTACCCACTCTGCATCGTCAAGCTCAACTTCATGTATGAATCTTAGATAAGGAATTTCTACTTCAGCGGGAATGACATCATCTGTATCGTAAACCCAGCATATAGGGGGTTGCCCCGGTTGATGTGCGGACTGTGGTGCGATACCCCAATAAAGCAAATGATAACCTCTCATGACATTGTTTAAGCTTCTCTATCATTTTCCTCAATATCTTCTTGATATTCTTGTTGGCAGCTTCCATAGCTCCATTCATTTGAGGCCTGTAGGCTGTGGAATTATTGTGTCTGATCTTGAAACTTTCACACATGGCTTTCATCAAGTCACTATTGAGATTGTAGCCATTATCAGTGATGATTGACTCGGGGATACCATTATCAGTGATGCAGTCTGTTTCCATAGTTATCCCAAAAGTAACTAGCTCGGAATATCTTCTTTGCTAAGAAAAAACCGTTCATATGTGGACCACATTTCCTATCATGAATTTCTTCTAGTAGCATGGATGCTTTTTTTGCGTCAACGCACCTTAATAATCCCAATTCAGGAGTCCTCCTATACAAGATTCCTCCGCTGTGGAAGAAGTTGTTGGACAACCTCCGAAGTGTGCGTTTCTGAGTATGATTGGCAAGCTTCGGGTACTCTCCTTTTGCCAAATATTCCTTGATATCATGAAACCAAGGCTTTCCGTCTGCTTCCTCTTCAACATAGGCACAATAAGCTGGCTGATTATGAATTTTCACCTGAATGGGATCAATGAAATTCTTATTCGGATGTTATATCATAGATAATAGGGTAGCCAATGCATTGGTGAACTCATTCTGGATTTTGGGAACATTTTGGAATTCCATCTTCGTGAACCCCTTTCTCAATTCCTGTACATGATGCAAATACGGGAGTATATTGGAGTTCTTGGTTTCCCATTCCTCTCGTACGTGATGTATGAGTAAATCTGAATCTCCAATCACTAGCAGCTCTTGCACGTTCATGTCAATGGCCATTTTGAGCCCTAAGACGCAGACTTTATATTCGGCCATATTGTTGGTGCAGGGGAACCTGAGTTTGGCAGACACTGGATAATGCTGACTGGTTACTGATACCAAGACTGCTCCTATGCCAACTCCTTTGAAATTTGTTGTGCCATCGAAGAACATTCTCCAACCGTCATAGGATTGTGCAATGTCTTCTCCTATGAATTATACCTCTTCATTAGGAAAATACATTTTCAAGGGTTCGTATTCTCCATCCACGGGGTTTTTGGCAAGGTAGTCTTCCAGTGCCTGTCCCTTCACCGCTTTCTGAGTTAAGTAAACAATGTCGAAATCACTCAATAGGTTTGCCACTTGGCTAGCTTGCCAGTGGGCATGGGCTTTTGTAAGATGTACTTTAAAGGGTCCATCCTTGATATGAGGTACGTAGTATAGGCACAAAAGTAATGTCTCAGCTTCTGAGCTACCTAAGTCAAAGCACAGCAGGTGCGTTCCAAAAGAGAATATCAGGCTTCGTACGGGGTGAACTTCTTGCTGAGATAATAAATGGCTTGTTCCTTTCTCCCCATTTCATCATGTTGCTCCAAAGCACAGCCAAAATCTCCATAACACTATAAGGTAGAGCAATAAGGGTCTACCTGGCTCGAGCGTAACTAAGACTGGTGGTGTTGACACGTACTCTTTGTTCTGTCGAAGGCCTTTTGGCAATCATCAGTCCATTTGGTAGCGGCGTCCTTCTTTAAAATTTTCAAGATTGGCTCACACATAACTGTAGACTATGCTATGAATCGGTTGATGTAGTTCAGCCTTCCCAGGAAACTCATCACATCTTTCTTATTCTTTAGCGGTGGTAATTCATGAATGGCTTTTACCTTTGATGGATTCAGTTCTATTCCTCGGTGGCTCACAATAAACCCAAGCAACTTCCCAGCAGGAACCCCAAATACACACTTTGGGGGGTTTAGTATCAGGTTGTACCTCCGCAGTCTATTGAAAAACTTCCTCAGATCTTCTATGTGGTCAATGGCCTTCTTGGATTTGATGATAACGTCATCCATATATACCTCTATATCCTTGTGTATCATATCATGGAAAATGGTCTTCATGGCCCTTATGTAGGTGGCCCTTGTATTCTTTAGGCCGAATGGCATCATCTTATAACAATACACTCCCCACAGCATAATGAAAGCCATTTTCTCAGCATCTTCCTCATCCATCCAAATCTGATAATAACCAGCAAAGCAATCCATGAATGACTGTAGCTCATGCTTGGTGCAATTATCAATCAGGATGTGTATATTCGGCAAAGGAAAGTCGTCTTTCAAACTAGCCCGATTGAGATGCCGGTAGTCGACACAGAATCTGACCTTCCCATCCTTCTTTGGTACTGGCACAATGTTGGCTAACCATGTCGGGTACTCAACCACCCTGAGAACCTTAGCTTTGATTTGTGTGGTGACTTCTTTCTTGATTTTTAGACTCATATCAGGTTTGAACTTTCTGAGCTTTTGCTTTACCAGTGGACATATTGAATCGGTTGGCAATTTGTGAACCACAATAGACGTACTTAGAACGGTCACGTCATCATACAACCAGGCAAATATGTCCCCATACCCCTTTTGAAACTCTGTGTATTCTTTCTTTTTTGATGGTGATAGGTGAATGTTGATTCGTGTTTGCTTTACATTTTCTGCGTCTCCCAGGTTAACAATTTCAGTTTCGTCCAGGTTGGACTTTAGTCTGTTCTCAAAGTTCTCAACTTATTTGACAATCTCATCAGGTAATTCATCTTTTTCTAAATCAATGTCCATTTGTTGCAATGTCTCATTGCATGTCACAGTCGTTGGTTCATCAAGATAAGTAATAATAATGTTGTATAGTTAAAGTAAGGAGGAAAACGATAGAAATAAATATTAATTCATTGGAAAAATCAAGAATGCTTTCATAAGTTGAATAATTGTTTTGAACATTGAAGATATTATTGTGGAAATTGAAACATGCCGAAAGAAAATCATTTAGTAAATAAAAAAATGAATAATGCTTGTTTTAGCCTTGTTACCCCGAGGCTCGTCGGGCTCTGGTGGTCCTAATGGTCCAATTATTGAGGTATGCCCCTCTGCTCACAGCTTGCGTGGAAGGACCTTCCTCCCCCTTCTCCTCGAGAATAACACAGCAATCCATATTATTGTCCTTTAGAAACAAGTTTTTCACTACCGCGAGTGCTTCTTCTTCATCTGTCCCATAGACGATGTCGGCCTATTGGAAAGTCTGTTTCATGTGCGATATTGGTTGTTCTAATGGGTAGTAAGGACCATGCCATGGTGGAGACCAATTATTGAACTCCTCCTAAGTGTATTCATCTCCCAAACCGAAGGTAGTGCCATATTTCTTGAGTTTTATAGGTTTAGAGATCCTATGGAGATTCTTGCTGAGTCCTTTGCCAGGTTTGTACCCACTCCAATTCAATATACTTTCTATCTTGTTATCCCACCATTTGTCTTTGTCGACACCATTGACCCGCTCAAAGTGGTGGTATGTTTCTCCACCCAGCTTTCTTCTTCCTCCGATTGCTAGAATGGTCTGGAGACTGTATATAGGATTGCTGCTGTCACCATGAATGATCACTCCCTGGTGATTCCATTTGAACTTTACGGACAAATGTAGCGTTGATGCTACGACCCCAACAACATGAATCCATGGTCGTCCTAGCAGCAAGTTGTAGGATGATGGCACATCTATTACTTGAAAATCGACCTCGAATGAGGTTATTCCCGTCTGCAGACACAGACTAATCTCACCGATGGTGTACCTCCGAGACCTATCAAAAGCTTTCGCATTAATTGCTCCTTCCTTTATCTCATTGTCATGCCCCAAAATCCGAGGAGCGCGACCGGCGCTCAACCGAGTGAACCCGACCGAGCAAGCCCGTTAGATCTCATTCTACCCAAACTAACTCATGAATAAATTGGAGATGGACTCCATTAATAAAGTTCTATAAACATATCATTAACGATATCTATTTCATTTTCATTAGCAACTTCATTCGCCATATTAAGAGCATTACCAGTTTTATACATCATTGCCAAACATTAATATTTCTATTTTAAATTCCCATGCCCGAAACTACCCACAACTTGTATACAGATCCTCTAACTACAACTAAAGAATAATATGAAAATTCCGGCAACAAGGCTCCGGCTATACCTTACACAATACCAAAATAAGACTTCGGGAAAGAAAAGCGGCATGAGCCACACAGGGCCCCGAGAGGAAAGGGGTTCACCAATACAGCTGGCGAAAAGTGGAGGAGGTGCTACTGTCGGTGGACGGGAGTACCTGCTAATGAACCACCTACAATCATAACAAGAATGTAGCGCCCCCGGAAAAAGGGACATCAGTACATTTGAATTGTACTAGTATGTATGAACAAACTTTATCCCAAGTAAAATCAAACTGTACACAGATAACGAATAGTAATAGAATCAACAAGCAATTCACATGAAAGGAACAACCAAGGCCAAACAAGTTTCACAGTCTCTCCTTTTCCCCTTTAAACATCATTTAATCATATCAAAGATTTCACAAACTTTTATTTCGATAGTGATAATGATCACATTCCATCCTTATTACCTCGGCCACCCTTATCACCCCAACCCATAATTTATCATTTTGTGTTGCGGCGCGCAACCCGATCCCACCAGACAATAACACTTCACAAAACAACAATAGTTCACAGTTCAATCACATGAGTTCAGGCCATCCAGAATATCATTTCACAACATTCCATCCTTATTACCTCGTCCAACCTTATTACCTCGACCACCCTTATCACCCCAACCCACAATTTACAATATCACAACAACAACAACAATTCACAAAGAACAACAACAACAATTCTCAAAGAACAACAACCACAATTCATGAGAATTTCCATAACATCAATACGATTTCCATCATATACAACAAACCAATGTAAAATTTAAGTCACAACGATAATTGCCCACGACAAGCCACATATGATATTACCACAGTTGTTTCAATTGCATTAATTATGATTTCCTTCCATCATTTGTTTCACAATTCTTACCACATAGCATATTCACAATCACACACTTGGTTTATTGCCAATTACTTACACCATCTTATCGAAAGACTTAACCAATAACGTTCAAGGCACATCAATCACAAGAATTCACCAATAGTCCACATAAGTAAACACATGCCAATTACTCGTACACCGAACAAGGTGACTTTACAAAGGTTAAAGTTACCCATACATACCTCGTT
>MU679600.1:7065-26612 GCA_026770625.1 Nicotiana glauca | reverse complement strand
AATAAAATACAAAAATACAAAATAAAAATGCAATACAAAAATAATATGAGTAAAATACAAGGAAATAGATAAAAAGAGAGAGCAAAAGAAATGGACTGTTTTTTAAAATTGGGCCAAGTATCCTAGCCCAAAACAATAAATCGCCCGCCCAGCCCAAGTTCCATACTCGTCTGCCCATGTAACCCAAACGACCCCGTTTTAAGTAGATCCAATCCTAGCCGTTGAAAATGATTGATCTAACGGCTGGGTTTGATCCCTTTAATAAATAAAACGACGACGTTTAAAGACTTTCAATCACAGCCCTTGATCATTTTAATCTAACGGACAAGGTTAATTTCTCATTTAAAAGAAACGACGTCGTATAAGGGTTCGGAGGATCTGAACCATTGAAATGATTTAATCCAACGGTTGGGGGCGAGTGATATGTTTTTAATATACCAAATACAAAATTTAAAAATCGTTTAATTCATTTCATCTCCTTCCGTCTTCTTCAGCCGCCCCAATTCCCCTCCAACCCCCGCCGGAACCCTACCGGCGGGAAACATCAGTTGCATCAACCATCCCCCAAATAACACCGTAGAACCATCTCAAGATACTGATTCCACCCATCTACCTAGTTTCTTTCAAATAACCCTAGATCATCTCGAATATCCAAAAATGTGTCACCGGAACCCTAACTCCGGCGAACACAACTTCATCTAATCAAACCCAGAATCACACCATATAACCACCTGGCCACCCTCAACTCGATTATAAAAGTCTTGAGCCTTTAAAATCACTGGAGTGACTCGAATCAAGGTTTGAAGCTTTTTCGATGAACAAAAATTCAAGAAATCAACGCCAAATCTCTTGTGATGGTTCAGTGATAAAAAAAAAACTCTAAAAAAAAAGTTAAGTTTCTTGTTTCTTTTTCCTTTCTATTTCTTGTTTTCTTTGCATGTGTTTATTTATGTTTTCTTTTAACTGATTTTATTCTGATTTACTGATTAAAAAAATAAATATAGTATTTTTAGGATTTTTGATTGTTTTACTAGTTATCTTTTAATTTTTGTTCGTTAAAAAAATAGTATTAAATTTGATACTCTTAGGTTTAATTTCTGATATTAATATTAGGTTTTTAAATAAGATTCTGATTTATTAGTGAAATTGGTTTCTATAATTGAACAAGTGCCATTTTTTGTTAACTTTTGATAGTAACCGATTCTGATAATTGTTAGTGATTAACTAGTTTGAGTACTTTATGACAGTAATTAGGTGGTTTGGTTATATCTGTTTGAATTTCGAATAGTAATTAGTTAATTATTGGTTGATTCTGATTAATTTTGATAATTAGTTTGTTATAGTTAATTGAAAAATATAATAGTTAAGCAATTAAGTTCAGGGGTAAAAGAGGTAAAAGGGCAGTAGGGTAAATTGTAAATCTAATCTAGATTCAACGGTCTTATGGGTACATAAAAAGGGATAATGGTAATAAACCTAAGGAAGTGGGGGGTAGTTTGGGTATAGAAAAAGGGCAATAGAGTAGATCTTTAAGTGAAGTAGGGGTAGATAGTGAATTATATTAAGATAGAAGGTTCTAGATGGGGTAACTAGTATGATTTTTTTACAAATAAGGGTAGTCAATTAAATAACTAGTAAAAGAATAAGGTTAAAACTGAAATAAAAGAGGGACCATAGTGTAATTAATAAAATCTGAACTTCCCTCCAAATTTAAATCTATAAATAGGCATCAATATGCCTCATTTTATAAATTTTGCAATCTAAAAATATCCCTGAAGCAATTCCGCCATTATAGATCCACATTCTCGAAATTAACTAATTTCAAAACTCAAAAACATTAGACTTAGTAGAAAATAATAAAAAATCCATTGTTTCATTCTTCTAAGTTCAATTTGAAAGCTGTTTTGTTGATTGTCTCTAGTTCTAGTGATTGAAAGGCTGTGAATTTCGTTTTGAATTGGTCAAGTGTGTTTTCCTGGTCTATATTTTCTGCTGTTGGTTTAAATCTGGTGTTGCGAAGCTGTGATTGAAATTGTTGATCTGATTCTGTTGCTGTTGTTGTTAGAGATCTAATTCTTTTTCTCACATTTTCTTCTACTCAGGTACATATTCGCATCTATTCAATGTAATTTTGCTGTGGAAATATAATGAAGCTGCTCATTTATTTGCTTCTGAAGCTCCTGCTAGATCGTTACTTGTTGGATTCGAATTAGTGTCGAGTTTGAATTATTATTCTAGTTAAATTTTTTACGGGATTGCATAATTTAGATTTCATATAAGGATTGTATATTTCGGACTGTTACAAGCATATTTGGACTGTAATAATACTTGATTTGAGATAATTTTTTAGTAATAATTAGAATTCATTGTAATAGTGAAGTTAATGTTAGATTTGGAATGGTTTTAGGTAATTAGTATGTGAAAAGAAATATGAAAAAGTTTATATTGTTTAATCTCATGTTCTAGGTATAATTTTGATTATTAGAAGTTAACAAGTATAAACAAATATCTCATGTGCTTAACCTGTTTAGCATGTATTGAAATTTCAGTAGTTCAGTTATGCATTTTTAGGATATTAGAATTTTAAATTGATAATAATAGTTAAAATCTGTTAAAAACAATATGTTTAGTATTAATAGACTTACTTTAGATTTTAGTAATTCAAGTTGTGCTTCGTTATTTTCTGCTAAACGTGTTTATAAGAAGTAAAAATGTTAATACTTAGGTAACTTGTAGACTCAATAACCTCATAAAATTCGGTCCCTTGATCCTTTATTAGAAACCTATTGTGTGGGTGTTTGTTTGGGCTGATTCTGAAGCCCAATAAAGGTGAAACAGGATTAATAAATTGTATTTGGGCAAGTAGTGCAAAGCCCAAAGCTGCTAGGAATTAAAAAATAAAATTGATCAAAACCTAAGTATAATAAATGTATATTAGGAACATAAGGAAATTAAATTCATAGTCATAGGTTAATTATTTTTAGAGACAAAATTTAATAGAGCATTATAGTTACTTTTAAGTTGGCCTTTTTTTTAAAAAAAATTAAAAATAATGAGACGAGCCTCACCAAAGCAAAAATAAAATTGCGGGGCCCTCAATAAATGGTTGATTCAAAAATACTTAGAATTAGGAGGACCATTTAGGAAATTTTACGGTCTTCCCCAAAGTTAATAAACGCGTAGTCGCTTTAGGCGCGAGTGTTAATAATATTACTTTCCTAAATACGGGTGCACATTTATGTGACCCAAATCCAAATTTCAACGAAGTCGAAATGTGTTAAAAGCCACGAGCGTACTGGTACGACGTGGTTCGAGATACATTTTTACGACGTTGTAATTCTTATAAAATAAATAATAAATATAATAAAAGCGGGTTATTAATGAAAGGCACATAAAAATAGAACATGTATTGAAATCAGATAAAATCAAATACAACAGTTGAGCGACCGTGCTAGAACCACGGAATCCGGGAATGCCTAACACCTTCTCCCGGGTTAACAGAATTCCTTATCCGAATTTCTGGTTCGCAGACTGTTAACAGAGTCATATTTTTCTCGGTTCGGGATTCAACCGGTGACTTGGGACACCATTAATCTCCCAAGTGGCGACTCTAAATAAATAACAATAAATCCCGTTCCGACTGTCCTTTAATTGGAAAAACTCCTTTACGCCCTTCATGGGGTGTATTAAAATCGTAAAAAGGAGGTGTGACATGGTCCGAAGCTCGTATTTTGACATAGCAGACCCGGAGTCAATTTTTGACTTTTTAGGAAGAATGATTAAAAAGCTATAATTAAGTATTTGGATTGGATTGTTTAGCATTTATTGATGTTATTAAGTCAATTATGTATAGATACAATTGATTTGGAGCCGAATTCGAAAGGAAAGGCGGTATTTGAGGATTGAGTTGGCCATGGAAGTTCGAGGTAAGTGTTCGGTCTAACCTTAGCTTGAGGGATTAGGAGTTGTGTCCTATTTGCTCTTTGCTTCTTGTTGAGTTCGACGTATAGGTATGGTGACGAGTTTCTATACGTTGGTGTCGAGCATGACCGAGAGTCTTAACTTGAAATTTATTATGTTCTTAAATGATACTACGGATGTTTTAATTGATGATTCTCGATATTGAGCAAAGGTTGAGTTTATTGCAGTGGAAAGTACTTATGATTGGGTATTAGTAGTAGTTGAGATGAGTAGAAGTTGAGTTAATATTGGTTATAGCTGATTCATCCTTGCCAGGACGTATTTACTTGTAGTGTTGAATTTCCTGCCGAGATAGTGTAGTTTATTGTTGATCTCTTGCCGACAGAGGCGGATCCAACATTTAAATCCTATGAGTTCAATTCTAAAGTTTTTAACATTGAACCCGTTATATTTTTAAAGTTATGGGTTCATATTTGCTATTTTTGCAATTTTAATGAATGTTTATATAGAAATTTTTACTCTTCGTCGAAAGTTATGGGTTCAGTTGAACCCATAATTTATACAGTACATCCGCCTCTGCTTGTCGGGACATTTGGTATTGTTGTTGTTGATATTATATATATGGATCGGGCTGCACACCGCAATAATATTAAATATAGATCGGGTCGCACGTCGCAACAGTATTAAATATGGATGGGGTTGCATGCCGCAACAATATTAAATATGGATCGGGTTTCATGCCGCAATAATACTATATATAGATCGGGTTGCATGCCTCAACAATACAATACATAGACCGGGTTACACACTGCAACAATGTTAAATGATAAGGAATCAAGTTGCGCACCGCAACAGTATTTTACTTTTAGTTGTAGATTCTGAATTGTTCTCTCATATTTCTCTTAAGTTCCTATTGGATTTGGCATTTTCCCCGTAGCATGTACCCCTCACACTTAAATTTGTTATTCTTGTTATTTTTTGTTGTATATTATATATCTGGACAGGTTTATCTGGAGTCTGGTCCTAGCCTCGTCACTACCTCGCCGGAGTTAGGCCAGGCACTTACCAACACATGGGGTCGGTTGTGCTGATGCTACACTCTGCATTTTGTGCAGATACTGGAGCAGCATTTGGGCAGTAGCGCTTGGGGAGCCAGCCTTCAGTCTAGCCAGAGAGCCTGAGGTAGTCCTACAGGCGTCCGCATGCCCGGCGTTCTCTTCTACCTATTTATATGTTCTGTTTTCACTTATTTTCCAGACAGACTGTATTTCCTTTTTCAGACATTGTATGTAGCACTCATCAACAGTCCGTGGATATTGTGACACCGATTTCTGAGTAGAGGCATATTTTGGCATTTGCACTGATTTTGGTATTTAATTTGACTAAGTCTTCCACTTGATTTCATCTTCCGCTATTATTTAATGTTGATCACCTATTAATTTAAGTTGTTTGAAAAGGACTAAAATGAAAGAGTCAAAATTTCTATATTTCGTGACTTGCCTAGCTTCTACGAGTAGACGCCATCACGACCCCCAATGGTGGGAGATCCGGTCCGTGACAAAAAATTTAGAGGCAACAAATTTCTTCAAGCCGACATCTTCAGCTTTGTATTTTCTTTCAAGCGCAATCCACAATTCTTTTGATGTCTCCACATTACTGTAGACGTTATATAGATCGTCATCCAGTCTGCTAAGAATGTAATTCTTGCATAGAAAATCAGAATGCTTCCACGCCTCAGTCACGAGAAAGCATCCATTTTTGGAGTTTCATCGGGCAAAACCGGAACATCTTCCTTAATGAACTTCTGTAGACTTAAAGTCATCAAGTAGAAGAGCATCTTCTGCTGCCACGGCTTGAAATCAATCCCGAAAAATATTTTGGGGTTTTTTTGCCGGTGTTGTTCGTCTTGTCAATGCATTAGCAGTCACTATAGGAACGGTCTGCTTCCCCTTGTCATTCGTCATTTCTGTAAAAGAATGACAGAAACAAACATTAAAATTACGTAGATTTTAATCTCCAATGAGTAGAAAACCACAAAGGTTTTAGTCTCACGAACAATGAATATAAAACAAATATAAAAAATAAATTAAATTCCTTAAGTTTGTTAGTAAAGTGTATTTGTAAAATAATTCTGGAGAAGATAAAATAACATATCAACAGACATGTAAACGAAATAGAATTTAATCTGAGCCCATTGAATTCACTGTGTTTCTTTAAAGAACTTAATTCCCTTCTTGTACCCGAGGTTTTGGATTATTTCCTCCCAGGATAGAACGAATTACACACTGATGTAGCAATATTTCAAACCCTAGTGTTTTGACGAATACGATGATCAGCAAATCACACTTATTATTGCGTTCTTTGTAGTTAAAATAATGCAGAAGAAATGAGGAGAATTCAGAAGTTCGTATGAAAAATCTGAGAGAATGGACTGCTATTTTTAGCCAATATATTGAGCTCAAATTGAAGAAGTGCAACTCTTTAGAAGGGTTATTTACGTAAAACAGCCATAACGTAAATGGCTATTTACGTAACAATAAACGAAAATTCATAGCACAGAGGATACTTAATTTTCCGTTATAAAAATGGAAAAAAGGAAAAACGAAAAACGAAAAATGGACACTTAATTTTCTGTTAGATTTAATATTAATTTTCCGTTTACAAAAAATGGATATATAATAATATTACGTTAATATTTACTATTAACAAATAAATTTGGTCCAAAAGATTAATCAATCAGTCGAATAAATCTGAAGTCGAAGCCGAACCTGAGCGAGCGAGCGACGACGACGTGAGGCTTGCTTTCTTCTTAACTGTTTAAGAGCTAGAAGAAGAGCAATTGTATATATACCTATCAAAAACCTTTTTCTCTTCCAATATGGGATAATGTCCCTTTGTCAATGAAGGAAACTCAAATATTTTATTTTTTCTCCATTTCCTATTAACCCTCTTTTAAGCTTATTTTAACTTAAAAACTCAACAATAATCAAATTTATCAATGTGAAGTTAATGTAACTATTGAGGAATAGAAAAGTCATCTCGAATAAAGTAAACATATCTTTATTATTTTCGTAAACAATTGTAGTTACGCTTTAGGCCCCTAATTATGTCGAGCCGCCCCTGCTGATCCACGTTCACCTAGTAACATTTTGACTGCACTCTGAAATGACAGTCATTATAGTTAAAATGGAACACTCCCATGCTCCATGCACCAAAATAAACTCATGCTAAAAGTGTATAGTGGGTGGTGGGACAGTGGAAAGTGAGAAGAATGTTAGGACTTAGGACTATATATGATAAGAGGAGAAATGGGGCGGACGGTGCGTCATTGAATAAAGAGTGTCATGGGATATATATGTATTAGTCTGGATTTGTAGGGTAGAGACAAACTGTGTTGGCAACTAAAAATCGTTGTAGAGGACTTATTTTGCAACTTTTTCAGATTTTGGAATAAGTTCAAGTTGCATATATTGGGATAACTATCTTCGCTCTCAATGTGTTTATGATGTAGCGCCTAGAAGACTCTCGCACGCACGGGTGAAGAAGATGCATTTCTGGTATTGGTGGTATTAGCAAGCTCTAAGGTAATAATATCTTTATTATTTCTATGTTTTTTTCCCATGACGACTGATCACGCCCAACTATGCCTTAAAAAAGGACATGCGGACATTGCAAATAAAATCTGAACATTTATGCCCAGAATCGAACCCACAAGGAATCAACCTATCAATTACTTTCGTTGGACCTACTAAATTCTATGGAATCAACTTCCCCAAACGTTGTAAATAAAAGTTGATGGTATTTCTAATAACTAAGACTGAACATAAATAAACAGCTGAAAACTAATTATGCTTGAGTTGTAAACAATTATGGGAAGGTTCTAAGGTAGTGATTTCCCCTATTGATTGAATCCCTTCTGGTTATATTTCATATAGATTCACCAAAATATCTCTATCAATCATGAGCACTCCTTTTACCGTAAATCTCTCCCGAGTAATCACGATAATTTACTAGACGCACTCTCCTGAGATACACTAGCTGGCTTTGTTTATTACAGCTCACTTTAGATTGCACTCAAGGCTTTGTTATCCCTAATCCCGCCTTTAAACCTGCAGTTGTAGATCCCTCTTATACTTTGGGAGTGGTGATATTCAACAACTACTAAATATACACTCTCTTCCGAGTTATGCACACTAAATAGGCGCAGCTAATTGAGGATCCTGTTAATTAACTAAAACAAACACGTAGTTTAACAAATAAAGATTAACTGGCAGACTATATTAACATAATCAAGAAGTTCATCCTTCACTATGTTCGATCAAAACCCTAGACAAAGGATTTAGCTACTAATGACAAACGAGAATAAACTACTAAATTATTCATAATGGGTAAATGCAAGAAAATAAAAGAGATAGAAAAACTCTAATGTTTGGTTGATCTTCTCACACTTGTTCTTGCCTCCAAAAGTAATCTAAAACAAGCTTCAATACAATCTTGGGTGAGTTTCTAAAGCTTATAAGGGTTTTACAAAAGTTTTCCCGAAATTAGACTTTGGTCCCGAGACTTCCAGCGGCGTTAACAGTGCATCGCGGTCGCGACAGGCCGCGGTCGACCGCGGTGAGAGCTGACGATTCCATTTCGGGTTTTTAATCCGCCGTGGTTGCCCGCGGACGCGGTGGAATTCTTGCCTAGACCATTTTCTGTTCCTTTTTGCTCGGGTACTTCTCGAGTGAGTGTTTTCTTCACATTATTGCCTCCAAAACACTCTGTGTTACTTTCTTACATATAATATTCCCTGTGAAACCAAAGAACAATATTTAAAGCATTTTGTTGGCAATTTACCTATAAGACAACAACAAAGCATGGTCATATTAAGGTGTAAATATCAACTATATAGCCTACTATCAACACCCCACATTTAATTCATTGCTAGTTCTCGAGCAATCCACCACACTCCATCAAAATTCCTTCCCTAGGCGTTTCCTTTAACGACTCATACCATGACCATTTTACATAAGTTGCACCTAATAGTGAACAACCTTTAACTCAAGAGTCAAACCTTTCGTACCATGCAACATTCGCACTTACTCAAACCACTCTATACAAGAGTCAAGACTTACCTTTCCTTTGTCAATCATATGCCCTCACATCACACAAGAGAGTAGTTCCACATATAATGATATTTAGAACAATTAGAAACTAATATAGACAAAATTTGCTCACTCTCAAAAAGAACATTCACATGCCACAAAGATGCACTATAGGCTTGCTCGTAGTGTACTAATCTATTAATCGAGTCCACTCAGTATAAGATCAATAGGACTTTACTTGGTTGTAATGCAGGCTAAGGGACGGGTAGGATATATTTATATATAGTGACTAACCTCCCTAAACACTTTTAATACAATTACATTAAACTTTCAAGTTCATAGTTGTCTCAACCAAATACTCCGCCACATTTATTTAAAACATCCCCATCCATTAGGTGCAATTTGTACAAGCTACCACTATAATTATTTATAACATTTTTTTGTGGTGCTTCTTCTTTTATGCTTCAAAATTCAGCACCTTTTCTCTATCTCAATGGTTCCACTCAAAATCAAACCACCGCCCCACAATTTTGCTTTTTCATATTTTCACTACCATTCAAGTGCATATCGGGAGGTAAAAGGGTTCAAATAGCAGGTTATTCAAACAATTGGGTAAGGTTTGTAATGTGGTTGCCAAAGGAACAGGCTTATAGGCTCAACGAGGTTAACTAAGATGTATTGCATTCAGGTGGGTTTACTTTATATGTCTGGCTCAACAAGGAAATGCATATATCATTTCTAAAACTGAATAAACTACTATTTCGCTTTGCAGACACACAGGGCAAGTTCTAGGTATTAAATGTGAATCATGGAATACAGTAAAACTCACACACACATGGCACATGACTCACTCCGGATTGGTTTATCAAGACATTCTCTTTTGAGTGTTCAAGTTAGATACAAACATACAATCTTAAGGCACTTTAACAGGAATCAACCATTAAAGCTAGGAGTTACACTCTAGTATCTATTGTGTTCAGGTGTATCAACGCTAAGGCTTTTTCCTTCGATTTTAGCTCGTATCCCATTAGTCCTAATCTACAAACTAAAAAGAAGTCTTCAGCTTCGTTATCTATATAAACGACTTGCCGGGGACACAGATGACATCAAGAATTGGTGTCCAATAAATCTTCGGGCGGTGATACGCTATATAATGATCCATGTCGACCGTGAACGCTGGGGGCGATACACCCGGCGGATAGCCTCAATAGATGCATTCAACCGGGTATTACGCACAGTGACAACCCCGTTCTTATGTTCCGATAGGTTTGCATAAAATTCCCAAACCATCAGAATATTAGCCTCCTCTGGTACCTCGAAGAAGATGTCCACCTGACACCTCCTTAACTCATTAAAAATATTTGGGCACTCAACCTCCAAGGCATTCCGATCAATATGTACCTCATGGAGCAAATTCTTAGTTGCTTTCTGGTTGTCCCTATCCTCCGCTGATTTGGATACAAACCGAGTGATATCGAACTGAGGTGCACTAGCTTAGCTCCTAGCTCGTGAGTAGCCTCCCGATCCACTAGCGGAGGACTCGGTGTTTCGTCTCTTCCTGGAAGAACTCATTGTACCTGTCACACAACGAAACGCCTATTAGTGAGTGTGTGAAGGGTGTGACTATAGGTGGTGACTCAGACTTTACCACAACCATGTCACATTAGCTCCTTATAACTCTATTGGGGCAATTCCCCAAACACCTTGTGGGCAAGACAAATTTCTTTATAAACACAGCCCATGTGAATCTAGAAAACTTCTCCAAATCAAATATGCTACTACACTAACACACCCCATACTCACTTCATTCAATCACCCACCAACAAACACTTTTCCACCATATTCAATATACAGCCCTTCACCAAAATTATAAAAAATGAAATTTAGAAGAAAAAACAAGAACAAAAATATACTACAATTACTACACCATTACAACCATAAACTAACATAACTATAACAAAATACACAAAGAAAAGAGAGGGGAGGGGTGAGTATCATACCTTAATGGAAGTTGGGTTGAGACGAAAAGAGATGGGGGAGTATTGTGAGTGAAGAAGAAGAAGAAGAGAGGAGTTGGGGGGTTAGGGTTTGGAGAGAGAGTAAGAGAAGTGGAGAATTGGGAGAGGGGGGTCGGGTAATTTGTGTGTTTTATGAAAGGAGTGGTGGGATAAGGCGGGTTATAAAATTAAAAGAAGAAGAAAATAAAAGAAAAATGGGAAAATAAAAAAATTTAAAAATTAAAATACCTGGTACCCAACGCGGTCCCACCACGGCCGTGGTGGGTTTAAAACTCGGAGACAGAATGTTACCACTTCACCGCAATTCATCGCAATCGATGTGGGTTTTACAAACTAAGGCAGAATGATAGTGCTTCACCGTGGTTCACCACGGTCCCACCGCGGTCGCGGTGCTAGTGCTAATTTTTTTTTTACATAATAAATTACAAGCACATACTAACAACAATATTCATGGGTTGCCTCCCATGCAGCGCCTGATTTAACATAGCAGCACGACGCAGACAAGTGCATTTAAGGTTCGCTCGACCTTTGAGGTTCCGTCGGATTCATCTCTGACACTTCCTTTGGCTCTTTCATGCCTATGTATAACTTCAATCCCTGCCCATTGACTCTAAATGTATGAAAGTCTTTCTCCGAGGCAATCTCCAGAGCTCCTGAAGGGAAAACTTCTACCACTCGAAATGGACCAGACCAACGTGACTTAAGCTTACCAGGGAATAACCGTAGTCTTGAGTTATAGAGCAATACCATGTCCCCGGGTTTGAAATGTTGCTCAACAATATTCTGGTCATGCAACCTCTTCTTTCTCTCCTTGTATAACTTTTTTCTCTCAAAAGTAAGATGTCTGAACTCGTCGAGCTCATGCAATTCGGTGATTCTTGTTGTGTTGCCGCCTTCATATCTAAGTTCAGCTGTTTCAACACCCACCACGCTTTACGTTCAAGTTCTACTGGCAAGTGACAGGCCTTTCCAAACACCAACTTGTATGGTGACATACCAATTGGTATTTTAAAAGCAGTTCTATAGGCCTAAAGTGCATTATCTTGCTTTTTCGCCCAATCAGTTCTTGTGGCATTCACAGTCTTGGTTAGCACACTCTTTATCTCTCTGTTAGACACTTCAACCTGCCCACTAGTCTGCGGGTGATAAGGGGTAGCCACCTTGTGGCGTACATCATACTTTGCAAGCAACTTCTCGAAGGCTCTATTACAGAAGTGAGTGCCTCCGTCGCTGATAATCGCTCTTGGTGTCCCGAAACAGGTGAATATATTCTTCTTCAAAAATCCCACCACTGCTCTTGCATCATTAGTAGGCAACGCTCCAGCTTCTACCTATTTGGACACGTAATCCACAGCAACAATTATGTACTTATTGCCAAAGGAGCTGACAAAGGGACCCATGAAGTCAATCCCCCAGACATCAAACACTTCCACCTCTTGAATTGGGTTCATGGGCATCTCATAGCGATGGGAGATGTTCCCGGTCTGCTGACATTTATTGCAGCCCTTCACCCATTGGTGCACATCTTTAAACACTGTTGGCCAAAAGAATCCGTCCTCAAGCACTTTTGCAGCTATCCTGACCCTTCCAAAATGTCCTCCATACGCCGATGCGTGACAACCCTGCAAAATAGAAGATTGTTCTATCTCGGGGACACACTTCCAGATCATATTGTCAACACATATTCTAAAAAGATAAGGCTCATCCCAATAATACATGCGGTAATCATGATAAAACTTTTTCTTTTATACAGATGAGAGGTCATAGGAACTATACCGCAGACCAGGTAATTTGAAAAGTCTGCATACCATGGCGCTTCCTCAAGACTAGTAGCGAGCTACTGCTCGTCTGGAAAGGTTTCCAAAATATCCTCAACCTAAACTGCATTTTTAGCTCCCTCAAGTCATGATAGATGATCAACGATTTGGTTCTCTATGCCCTTACGGTCACGAATTTCAATGTTGAATTCTCGCAGTAGCAACACCCAATGAATCAGGCACGGCTTAAACTCTTTCTTCTCAATCAAGTACCTGAGAGCTGCATGATTACTGTATACAATTACCTTAGAGCCAATCAGATACGATTTGAACTTGTCGGAAGTAAACACCACAGCCAACATCACCTTCTCAGTCACAGTATAGTCCAGCTGGGCTCCACTCAGCATTCTACTAGCATAGTTTATTGGATGCATTAGCTTGCCTTTCCTCTGTCCCAGCACTGCCCCCACTACATAGTCACTGACATCACACATGAGTTCGAATGGCTGCTCCCAGTCGGGGGGCAACTATGATAGGTGCAGTGACCAACCTCTTTTTCAGCTCCTCAAATGCTACCCTGCAATCATCAGAAAACAAGAAAGGGTGATCTTTTTCTAACAACTTACAAAGAGGGTTGGCAATTTTTGAGAAGTCTCTTATGAGTCTCTGGTAGAAACCGGCATGCCCCAGGAAGCTCCTGATTGCTTTGACTAAAGTTGGAGGAGGTAGCTTTGCTATCACATCCACTTTAGCATGATCCACCTCAATTCCTTTGCTTGACACCCGGTGCCCCAACACTATACTCTCTTATACCATGAAGTGGCACTTCTCCCAATTCAGAACCAGGTTAGTCTCGATACACTGTTTCAACATACGAGTCAGATTTATCAGGCACTCATCAAATGCGTTCCCCACCACTGAGAAGTCATCCATGAACACATCCATATATCCTCTACCATGTCAGTGAATATGGCCATCATGCACCGTTGGAATGTGGCGGGTGCGTTGCATAGGCCAAAGGGCATCCTCCGAAAGGCATAAATGCCATATGGGCAAGTAAAAGAGGTCTTCTATCTGTCCTCCGGTGCAAAGGAGATCTGATTGTACCCTGAGTACCCATCCAGAAAATAGAAGTGTGAACTACGTGCCAATCTGTCTAAAATCTGATCAATGAAGGGAAGTGGGAAGTGGTCTTTCCGGGTAGCTAGATTTTACTTTCTATAATCCATGCAAATTCTCCAGCTCGTGATGGTTCTTGTAGAGATCAATTTATTGTTCTTATTCTTAACTACCATCATGCCACCCTTTTTAGGTACATATTGAATTGGGCTAACCCAGCTGCTGTCAGAGATTTGGAAAATGATTCCCACATCTAACCACTTGATTACTTCTTTCTTTACCACTTCCTTCATATTGGGGTTCAGTCTTCTTTGGTGTTCCCTGGAAGGTTTTTGTCCCTCTTCCAGTAGAATTTTGTGCATATAGTAGGCGGGGCGGATCCCCTTTATGTCTGCCATGGTCTACCCAATGGCAGTCTTGCACTCCTTAAGTACCTACAAGAGTTGTTGAGCCTACACATCTAACAAACTAGATGATATAATAATAGGTAATGTGGAGTCAGGTCCAAGGAACTCATACCTGAGATGGGCGGGCAATGGCTTTAACTCCAGCTTTGGTGGCTCTTCGATGGATGTCTTGGCTGGAGGAGTTTCTCTATTTTCCAAGTTCAAGGGCTCGAATTCTAGAGTTCTATCCCAGAACCCTCTACCCTCTAATGCCAACACCCACTTTGATAGTTCCTCTCCATTTACCTCATCCAAATTCATCAAACATGCAGGAAGGGGGTCCTCAATAGTTAGCATCTCATCATCAGTCTCTACAATTACATCCACGGCATCAATAAGAGAGCAATTGGCGAATGCACTTGGTCGCCTCATAAATTTCTGCACATTGAATGTTATTTCTTCGTCGTTCAGTCTCATCTTAAGCTCCCCAATCTCACAATCAATTAGAGCTCTCCCAGTGGCCAGGAATGGTCTTCCCAAAATTATGGGAATCTCTTCATCCACTTTGCATTCTAATATCACCAAATATGCAGGGAACACAAATTTTCCTACCTGAATTAACACATCATCCAGAATACTAGAGGGTCGTTTCACAGTCCTGTCAGCTAGCTGCAATAACATAGAGGTGGGTCTAGCTCTTCCAATGCCCAGCCTCTTATAAATCGCCAGTGGCATAAGATTGATGCTGGCCCCTAGATCACACAATGCCTTAGCAAAAGCAAAATTACCAATAGTGCATGGAATTGTAAAGTTTCCTGGGTCAGACAGCTTTTCCGCAATTGGTCTAGTCACCACTGCATTACAGGTCTGAGTAAGAGTAACTGTGGCCAAGTCCTGGAAATCGAATTTTCTAGACATGAAGTCCTTCATCATTTGTGTATACCCAGGCATCTCTTTCAAAGCTTCAATCAATGGTATATTCACCTGAATTTGTTTCAGCATTTCAAAGAACTTCTTGTATTGCTCCCCCTTTTGGTACTTAGCTAACCTATGAGGGAAGGGTGCAGGAGGTCTCTTCTTCCCAATCAGTTGGGATTGATCTTTATCAGTTGTTACATCAACAACTGGTTCCTGGACTGTTTTAGCTTCTTTCTTGGGCTTATTCTGAATGTTATTTCCTATCTGGGTAGGCGGGACTGTCACCTCTGTCAGTTTCATTGACTTATCCAGCTCAATGGGCACTGGTATGAGTGTCTAAGCCTGTCTAGTTTCTCGATCCCTCTCTTTCTCTACATCCAAATCTCTACCATTACGTAGACTTACCGCCATCAGCTGCTTCAGGCCTTGATCTTTTGGATTTATCTGTGTGTCTGCATGTAGTGTTCTATGAGGACGATTGTTCAGAGACATTGAAATTTGGCCCACTTGCACTTCAATATTCTTAATCGCTGCATCATGTGCATCTACCCTCTCATTAATCTTTGCATTAGACCCAATAACCTGCTGCATCATTGCTTCAAGTCTAGCAAACACATCTTCCTGCCTTCCACCATGCTGCTGCCGAGGAGGGTGATATCCCTGCTGTTGATTCTGATTATTATATCTCTGTGGCCTTGGGTAAGGAGACATATTGTATGGGGGTCTCATACCTCCCATGTTCCTAGTATTGAACTGTGGCTGGGCTGGCCTGTACTGCTAATTCTGCTGGCTCCAATTCTGATCACCCTCTCTCTAGCCACTATAATTAGACATATAGTTCATATCTTTAGGATAGTGATGATGATCAGGTTCTACATTCCACTGGTTACCAATTGGCTGGTTGATGCAAGATGTGCATAAACCCCCATTGGTAGTATCCACGATGTGTACCTGTTGCTTCTGCACTGACTCTTACACCTTTTTGGTGAGTATACTCATCTATGTCAATAAGGTGGCCATATTTTCAACCATAGAGTTGGATGGATCGAAAGGCACTGAGTGAACCACTGGAGTGATCGGTGAATTCCTGGATGTCCATCCCAAATTCTGTGCCACCTTGTCAAGCAGACTCTGGCCTTCTCTCGATGTTTTGCTCAGAAATGCTCTACCAACTAAAGCATCAACAATGTTCTTCACACTATCTGACAACCCCATGTAAACTGCTGCCCCAACATCAGATCTGGAATACCATTGTGTGGACATATAACCGACATTCCTTTAAAATGCTCCCATGTCTCATGTAGTGTCTCCATTTGTTTCTGTTTAAAGCTCAAAGTTTCATCAATTTGTTGAGCAGTTTTGTTGGGTGAGTGGAACTTGTTATGGAATTGCTTGACTAACTCATCCCAAATTGTTATATAATTTATGGGAAGTGAGTTTAGCCAGGTTTGGGCAGCTCCTGCCACTGAGAATGGAAACAATAACAGCTTGATTGCTTTCGGAGTTACGTTGGGCTGCCTTTGGATTTTGCAGATAGATAGGAAATTATTCAAGTGTTGTTGAGGATCTTTGACTTGTGACCTCGAAAATAGTCCCTTGTTCTGCAACAAGTGCAGCATGTTATTCCTGATTTGGAATGACTCAGCATATATCTGCGGGACTACAATCGCCGTGGACAGATTTTCAGCTGTGGATTGTGCCCAGTCATAGAGAGCAGCCTCTAGCACTATTGGTACAGTTGGGTTTTCCTCGTGATCTCCCATGACTGTTTTGAACTGTTTAGTTGTTGGTTGTTTTTCCGGTTGGCCCAATTCACGGCCTTGAAAACTTTCTCGGGATCTGATAATGCTTCAAATACCTCACCAGATCTCGATGAGGACCAAGTCAACAAATGTTAAAATTTCAATGTAAAAACTGGGTATAGAGAAAACCGAATACACTAAGAATTTTTTGTACTTCTTTCAATCGTAGTTGATAACACCGTTAGGCGCCAAAATTTGATCACACCCAACTATGCCTTAAAAAAGGACATCCGAACGTTGCAAATATAATCTGAGCATTTACGCCCAGAGTCGAACCCACAAGGAATCAACCTATCAATTACTTTCGTTGGACCTACTAAATTCTATAGAATCAACTTCCCCAAACGATGTAAATAACAGTTGATGGTATTTCTAATAACTAAGACTGAAAATAAATAAATAGCTTAAAACTAACTATGCTTGAGTTGTAAACAATTATGGGAATGTTCTAAGGTAGTAATTTCCCCTATTGATGGAATCTCTTCTGGTTATATTTCATATAGATTCACAAAATATCTATATCAATCATGAGCACTCCTTTTACCGTAAATCTCTCCCGAGTAATGACGATAATTTACTAGATGCACTCTCCCGAGATACACTAGCTGGCTTTTTATTACAGCTCACTTTAGATTGTACCCAAGGCTTTGTTATCCCTAATCCCGTCTTTAAACCTGCAGTTGTAGATCCCTCTTATACTTTGGGAGTGGTGATTTTCAACAACTACCTAAATATACACTCTCTCCCGAGTTATGCACACTAAATAGGCACAGCTAATTGAGGATCCTGTCAATTAACTAAAACAAACACGTAGTTGAACAAATAAAGACTAACTGGCAGACTATATTAACATAATCAAGAAGTTCATCCTTCAATATGTTCCATCAAAACCCTAGACAAAGGATTTAGCTACTCATGACAAAACGAGAATAAACTACTAAATTATTCATAATGGGTAATTGCAAGAAAATAAAAGAGATAGAAAAACTCTAATATTTGGTTGATCTTCTCACACTTTTTCTTGCCTCCAAAAGTAGTCTAAAACAAGCTTCAATACAATCTTTGTTGTGTTTCTAAAGCTTATAAGAGTTTTTCCGAAATTACACTTTGGTCCCTAGACTTCCAACAACGTGAACAGTGCACCACGGTCGCGACAGGCCGCGGTCGACCGGTGAGAGCTGACTATTCTATTTTGGGTTTTTAATCCGCCGCGGTTGCCCGCGGTCGCGGTGGAATTCTTGCCCAGACCATTTTCTGCTCCTTTGTGCTCGGTTCCTTCTCGAGTGGGTGTTTTCTTCACATTATCGCCTTCAAAATACTCTGTGTTGCTTCCTCACCATATAATATTCCCTGCGAAATCAAAGAACATTATTTAAAGCAATTTATTGGAAATTTACCTATAAAACAACAACAAAGCATGGTCATATTAAGGTATAAATATCAGCTATATATTCTACTATCAACGACTAAGAACAGGTGAATCAAAAATTTCACTTCGAATTTCGGACCTCAACATCCTGCTGTCATGGTGTTTCACGATCAGTATTGGAAATGAAAGGAGAAGTGGTGAAACGTGCGGAACCACATATTGGATTACTCCAGTGTGGCACGAAGTCGCTGATGCCGAGTTGGCTCCTATGCCACTAGATATGTCCTACTTGGTCCCCCCTCCCCCGGCACGGTAGAGGTTCCGTAACACATCATGAGCACCGGGCTAATAGGCGGTTAGCTAGTGCGTATCATCTGAGAATGGACGATAGTGTGCGTTAATCAGAATAGGTATGCATAAAAGCATTTGCCTCTAGGAGGAATCCTAGAATCCTATATATTTGGGTTTGGAAAAGTGTGAATTTAATTCAAGAACGAAAATCATATAATATGTTGGGACTCTCATTGTCCACGCTTGAAATTTATATTAATCAGTACAATAATTTTACACCATCAAGATTATATCACATTTACCTATTATATCAGGTAATTTATCATACTCTCGAGATTATAAATCTCACATTTAAGGAGGTTTACCTATAAATTCCTTTGAACGACCTGCTAGTGTAAAAAATAATTTACACTAACTGCGTATATTTAAAGCTGAATTAAAATTGATAGTATACAAGTAGAGATCTCCACACGTACTTTCACTTTAACTAGCGAAGTCTGATAGAGTACGAAAATTTTTTTTAAAAAAACAAAAGAAAGAAAGGAAGATTTGTCCTTCAAAATTTTGACATATTGACCACCAATGAAGAGTAATAGGAAACGAGTAAATAAAGATTGCAGTGAAGTCAGGAGTCGCTCGGCTCCGACCATATGGTGAAAAGTGCGGTCCACAGTACGCGTATGGGTTTGTCATATCGCTTAGCCCAAAGACCAAGGACGGAGTTACTATATTTGAAATATTGCGTATGGGTCTGGACGAATTGAACAACTTTTGCTTAAATATTATATATTTATTAAGATTTTATGATATATATATATATATATATATATATATATATATATATATATATATATATATATATATATATATAAATAT
>MU679597.1:4623-15932 GCA_026770625.1 Nicotiana glauca | reverse complement strand
ACGGTATTCGTATGACCACTGACTCTTTTCCTTGTTTTTCAAATTAAAATAAAAGACCTGGTTTTGCAAACACGGTCTTTCAGCACCTTGGGGACGAAGATTTTAAGGCTGTGTTAGCTAACCGACCAAAATCCTAAAAAATGACCAAAGGTGGTTGTTCTCGCAAAAGCAGCCTTCCGGCGTCCTTTCGGGGACACTCGGCTTATTTTAACAAGAATGGCAGCACCCAACTTATTTATGAGGAAAATTAAAACTTTGACATTTTGGCTATTTTTGCAAAGGGAAGGTTGGACCAGATGAATATTGCCTACGTATCTCACGTCCGGTGAGAATCAAACCTGCGTAGTTCGGGCAAACAAAACAAAATATTTTTGAAAACAACACTCTTTTTTTCTTTTCTTATTTTTCCATTGGCAAATAAAACAAACTATTTTTAAAAACAAGACTTTTTCTTCCTTTCTTTCTTTCTTTTTTCTTCCATTGGCAAATAAAACAAACTATTTTTGAAAACAAGACTCTTTTTTTCTTTTCTTCTTTTTCCATTGGCAAATAAAACAAACTATTTTTGAAAACAAGGCTTTTTTTTCCTTTCTTTTTTTCTATTTTTCTCAAAAATTCGGCAACGTTTCGACGGTATTTGGACATTGGTTTTTCCAAAACAGGTAACTATATCTCTTTAACCCTCATACCGCTATTTCCTTTAAAAGCCGGTCAGCATGCGAATCCACAACAAATGAGTACACAAGTAAGATGCATCAGGATGGTCTACTATTCCGGGTACACCTGTCCTAGACGGACCCAACCCCTGTGTTGAGTCCCCTAAGTCAAAATGCACATGATGCAGATAAGAGTTCCTACTAGGGATCCGGCACGAGGCTGAGTTATTCTAGGTTCAAAACCTGTGTATATGTTCTAGACTGTGTACCCAAGCGGACAACTTGAGTCGATGTGGGGGCTACGTACCAGGAACCAAAAGGCCATCCGGCTTAGTATCTTGTCCGACCTCTTTCTTACTTTAAGGTATGACACTAACAGAATAAGGAGTCTCGACCGGCGAGCACATCCCCGAAGATGAGAAGAGAAGGGTTTCGTAATAGTTTTATATATACAGTTCAGATAATATCAAAGCGGTAAAAAGCAATATTTTGCACATTAGTCACAAACATGTAATAAAATCAGATAAACAAAGCTAAGTACAACAATTATTCCAAGCTTGAATTATCGAACCCTCAACCGAAGTTCTGGGTTCTTGTCCCCAGCAAAGTCGCCAGAGCTGTCACACCTCCTTTTTTACTACACCCGCAAGGGTATAAAGCAGTTTTTCCAATTAAAGGACAATCAAAATGGGGTTTATTTATCAAAGATTCAGAGTCGCCACTTAGTAGATTAATGGTGTCCCAAGTCACCGGTTGAATCCCGAATCGAGGAAATAATTGACTCTGTTTAACAGTCGATCCAGAAATCCGAGTAAGGAATTCTGTTAACCCGGGAGAAGGTGTTAGGCATTCCCGGGTTCCGTGGTTCTAGCACGGTCGCTCAACTATCATATTTGGCTTATTTATCTGATTTTAATACATGTTTTAATCTATATGCTTTTTAACTTTAAACTGCTTTTATTATTATTTTTAAAGAGAATTGCAACGTCGTGAAAACACATCTCGAACCACGTCACATAAATGCCTACCAGAGTTTAAGAAGGTAATATTATTAAATTCCGGGCCTAAAGCAACTATCGTAGTATTAACTTTGCAGGAAGCCATGAAATTTGCTAAATGGCACATCCGGGGTCTAAAATATTTTTACTATAATTTTTTAAAGAGGGTCACGCGCTTTGTGATTTTTTTGGCATGGCACACCTCATTTTATTTTTAAAAGGCAAACCTAAAGCAACTACGATTTTCTATTTAACATTGTCTCTAAAGGGCCCTAAATAATTAGCATATTCAATATACTATTATGGGAGGATGTCAAAAATCGGCTTCGAGTTCATGGGTTTACAATAACAGCCTCAATGCTTATGAAAAGGCTGTCCAAAATATGGGCCTTCGTACAAGCCCAAATGAAAAGGCAGTCCCGGATCAGGACTAAACCATACGTCAACAGAGGGGCCCAAACCAATTCGAATTCAGTCTACTAACATGACCAAGCAGTCATTGGTCTGGTTTTGAACAATTAAATCCATCAACAAAATACTATATATCTATTACCAATTTGGTTCCGAATCCTTTGGTTTTAATCATGTTTAGGCTAAATGAGTTTCTTCAAAACATGTACAGAGATCCAAGACACTAAGGTAACCAGAATTTAAAATTATCACAAAACGGAACTTAACTACACCTTCGTTAGATTAACAAGAGTCTCTACTGAATCTGAAATTCGAATTTACAATTCTTAATATCAGGGGCTACTTGATTTTATAACAGTGTAACACATAAATTTGTAGTTCAAATATCACTTCCAATCAACATTTACTCTATCTGAAACCTCGAATCCATAGGAGAATCATCAGTCAATTAATAGTCTCTATAGTCCAAATTAATACAACAGTCATAGAATTGATAAGCTAATTCCAGTTATGAGTTTCCAATTTTAAACAATCCACGGTGAACTAACTAATCTATGATAGAGTACTGAAATTAACTACGCTTCAATAGAGAATTCAACATATGAACCACTTCAATAGAGCATTCAACATAAGAACAATAAGCATCACTTCATTCCATTTCCCAAAATTCGTGAGTTACGGGACATGTACCTGGAAATAGAGTAGAAATGGAGGAAAAGAAGTCAGTTAAGACAATAACGAGCAGCAACAATAAACAACGACCAGCAGTGTTGAACAGGAGGGAGCAGATGATCAAAAACAGTCTAGAAATAGATTCAACAATCCAAAAATGTTTGAAATCAACCAGAACTAACAGATCAACCCAAAACCACCTTGAATAAGCCCAAATGACCTTGAAAGTGAACCAGAATTCAACTCGAACAAGTCAAATTCAACTCACACTTAACCCAAAAACTTTTAAACACTTCAATCAATAAGAAAACAGTTGCTAAAGCCGGGAATTAGCCTAGGAAACTCAATGTAACAGTGCTTTTGTATTTTTTTTACTATATTTTTGTTTGTTTTTGGATTTTTGGCAGAAATTAAGATCTAAAAGAAGGTTTGAACTATAAGAGTTCAGAGATTTTGAACTTCCTTGGATTTGAAATTCAAATTGAAGCTCGGATTTGCAGGAATGGTTTTTGGGGGGAATTTTGGAGGTTAAAAACTTGTGAATCAAGGCATTGGAGGCTACCTTATATAGGCAAAACTAAGGGCAGCCCTCAGATTTCTATTTTGCCATTTAGTCCCTCTTTCATTTTCAAATTTTAACTATTTAGTCCCTTACTTGTTGACTTGTTACTCAAGTCACACCACTATGACTTTAAACTATCAATTACAACCCCTTCTAGATGCTTCTAGTGGCTTCTAAATTCAGTTACTATCAGATTCCTCAAGTGAACTACCCTTATTGTCCCTGTATTACCCATGAAATTACTAAGCTGATGCTAGTCAAACCCCAACCCCTTCAACTCAGTTAGTAACCATGGTTAGTCACTCAATTCAATTAAGACTAAACAGATCCTACAATTAAACTAATTAACTCAGATAATTAAATAGGAGAATGGAACTCAAGACTCACTAAACTATGAATTCAAACTACACTAATTCGACTGAACATGTCAATTGACTCAAACGAAATTAAACTAGGTCATAAACATGCATTCCCTAATCAAAACAAACATAGGTTCGAACTAGCAGTCAATCAAAAATGGAGATCACAAAACAAAATTAAACCTGAGCAAGGATTAAAACGAAACAAAACATTTGACATGGAAGCACTAATAAGGTGAGGAGAATTAAACCATACAATTAACATGGGGAGAATTTAAACAAAAAAATTATCCGATTTCAGAATTAGTAATCAAAAACCTAATCTAAAACCTAACACACTAATTATAAACTAACCTAATCTTAACAGCACAAAATTCTGTATAATTGCCTAAGTCACACTGCTCTTCAGATTCAAAATTCGACCAAATCTAGTGAGAATTGAGTGCTAGTGATGATGAATTCAACACGAGGGAGGCGAGGGGATCACATGATGTGAATTTAACAGGATTTTGCGGATTTAGGGTTTTTGACCAGGGTTTCGATCCAAGATTCGAACAGTTCCACGAGGATTCGAGGGACGGGGTTTGGAGGGTTTGAAAGAGGATAACGGGGCGGTTCTAGGGTGTTAATTTTAACGGGACCCGGAATCTTTGGTTGAAGATTCGACGAGTTTGGGTGGGATTTGATGGAAATTGATCGTGGATTTGTAACGAGGAGGAGGAGAAGAGTAAGGGGTGTAATTGTTGTTGTGTTTGGAGACTGACCGCCATCGTGAGGTGATTTTCGGCGGCGGCATAAGGGGAGAAGGGCGGCTTTACATAAGGGCTTTTGAGAGAGACGAAACGGGGGGTATGGGCAATCCGACTATTTTATATTAGATCTACCCTAGTTCCGAGCCGTCCGATCCATTAACCTCGACGGTTTGGATCAGATGTTGACTAAACGGGGTCGTTTTGATTATGGGATGAACTGGATCAGGTGGGGGTGTATTTGGGCCGGTTTGGACAGGGATAATCGATTAAAATGGCCCAATTTCGGTCTTTCATTAAGACATCCCACTTTTCTTTTTTAATTGTTTTCCTTTCTTTTTCATTTTGTATTTATATTTTCTGATTTTATTAAAATGCAAAATTAAAATAAAGACCTAATTTATTCCCAAAATTAAACTAATTATTTCCTCAAAATTGATTAGGTCCTAATTAAAAGGAAGCTCATGACAAATTCAACAATTAATAGTTAAAAATGCAAAGATGAATTATTTTTGTTATTTTATTTATTTTAAAGTAATTTAATTACTAATCTGTCCTAAAATTTGAAACTAAATCCTAAATGCAAATGCCAAGTATTTTTATATTTTTCACTAATTAAAATGCACAAACAAAATTGCAGACAATTAACAGAAAATGTCACTAAAAATCAACAAAATTGTAAATTAATAAAAGAAATCATTTTGTTTGAATTTCTGGGAATAGTTCATGCAGGGCAAAAATCACGTGCTCACAGCTGCCCCTCTTTGCCCGGAAACACGAAGAGTTTTCGGGCAAAGATAAGTGAGCAGAAACGAGCAATTTTTTCCTGTTTGAATATTCCGTGCGAAGCATTTTTGAAAAAGTTGACCGCACCCTGCTTCGGAGGTTCCTACATATCCTTGCTAAAAAGGAATCAGGTCACTGTAGTTCGGGAATGTCTGGTAGCTGGGACTACTATAAAGCTGTGATTTCACTATTGTTGTTGCTGCTGCTACTGCTTACTGAACCTCCTTATTACACCACCAAAATAAAAAGAAGCTACACTAGCTATGATCTATGAATTACAGAAATCCTATCTATATCTTCAAACATGATCTTGTGTTTTCTCGTTGCCTTGTTGTCTTGTGTTTTCTCGGTGAAATCCATTGTTGCCGCTTCAAATTGTAAACTACTTTACCCTTCTTCAAACTGCTGAACTTGAATGTATTCCTCTGTTATACGGGCGGGCTCCCGACTTCAAAACTGGAAAATATATGCCTATGTTCTTACGGGCGGGCTCCCGACTTCAAAACTTCAAAATAAATGCCTCTGTTCTTACGGGCGGGCTCCCGACTTCAAAACTTGAAAATAAATGCCTTTGTTCTTGCGGGTGGTCTTCCGACTTCAAAACTTGAAAATAAATGCCTCTGTACTTACGGGCGGGCTCCCGACTTCAAAACTTGAAAATAAATGCCTCTGTTCTTACGGGCGGGCTCCCGATTTCAAAACTTAAAAATAAATGCCTCTGTTCTTACTGGCGGGCTCCCGACTTCAAAACTTGAAAAAGAATGCCTCTGTTCTACGGGCGGGCTCCCGACTTCAAAACTTGAAAAAGAATGCCTCTGTTCTACGGGCGGGCTCCCGACTTCTCAAACTTGAATTGTATGCCTCTGTTCTCCAGGCGGGCTCCTGATTTCAACAAAACAAACAAAACAAAACAAAAAATTCTGCCCCAGTTTGGGAGCTGGGTACATGGGTGAGTGTTAACTGAATCATTATACCAACTGTTACTAAGAATATGAAAGCTAAATCCTATTACTAGGTAGGTCCTGACAACTCCTAATTGAATCTTATCTTAAACATGCAAAATTTGACACCAACTTATATTCTCATATGCTATTCGTGCTTATCTTGTATTTTGATCAATCCCCACTTTTACGGTCAAACCTGATTAATGCTTGTTTTCCCCTTACGTAGAGTTCCTCCGAAACAACTGAATTTTCTGCCCCTGTTTCAATCAAAGAAAATTTTGTCAGTTTAAAACGGTGGTTAGTTGATGGCATTCTTGCTGAAAATCCTTCCACTGAATTGTTTTGCTTTGACCGGCTTCCCTAAACTAGCCCTGAACCGCTTGACTTTCTTACTGACTTTCGAGTCCCCTGACCTTTGACAACCCGAGTGTTCTGTACCCAAGTTGTTGTTTCCCACCTCTGACCCCTTTATCTGAACCTTTGTATTTCCCACGATATTTCCCAATCATTCCACCGATGAAACTTCCGGTGATTCCCTGTATTCCCCCTTACATCATGTTGTCTTTGACATGCTCTGACCATGTTGTGCTTTACAATTTTAAGAAGCTGGTAGTGAGCTTTGAAATCCTTTTCCATTTGCTTTGAACAAGACTGACATCGAAATATCTTAGACAGATAACACCCCAAAAGAAATGAAATGCAATGATTTTATGAGTTAAGGATAAGAAGAATCCAAAACCGGATGACTGCTAAAAAGAGAAGGAAAAGAAACTTATCTGACCGGAACAGCTGGTACCAATAGTCATGACATGCATTTCGGACTAATCGGCCCAATCTGTTCAACCAATCAACTTCCACCTGCCATACCTTGATGCCTCGAAATTTCCATAACTTGATAACTTTACCCAAACCTTGACCTTGTTCATCTTCCGACGCCTCGAAGCAATTTTCCACCGACATACCTCTCTCATTTCAATTTCTCTCAACTCACGTTTTGCCTTACGGTGCCTGTGAAGGTTTTCACCAATAAGACTCTCTCATTTTTATTTCTCTCAACTCCCGTCGCCTTATGGAAACCGCGAGGGTTTTCACCAATAAGACTGTCTCATTTTTATCTTTCCTGCTTGAACCAGAGTGTTGCCCCTGTCATGAATTACTTTTACTTACTTGACTTGGTATTTCTCGAAGACTGATCGGAAGGTCTTTCTTTGGACCGTAACGTGGGCTTTTGGATGGGTTAGAAAGAAAGGGTATAAAAGGCTCAAAAATAATTCAAATGGGTTAAAATTACAACTTTCGGAATCCGATTTCTCACAACAACCACAACTTCTGCCCCAGTTTCTTTCTTGGGAACTTTTGGATTTTTATTTTGGTATGACTGAACCTCAAATGGAGGCTGCCTACGTACCCTTTCGGGATCAAGTCGAACGTAGTTCATGTCATAGAAACTACGTTGTTGTGATTTTCTTTCTCTTCTTTTATTTTCTGTTTTTCTGTTTCTTCTTTTCCTTTCTTTTTCATTTTTCTTTTCTTTCTTTTCTTTTCTTTCTTTTCTTCGCTTTTTCATTCTTCTTCTTCTTTTCTTTTCTTTTCTTCTTTTTCTTTTCACTTGCTTATCTTCCGCACTTGCGTTTTTGAATTATGCCATTGATTCCGAAAGAGGGTTATGAAAGAAAATAAACAAGGCTCAAAAGGGATGACAAGGGATAAAGTGTTTAGATAGCAGAACAAAACTCCTTTCCCTTCCAGATCTGTTAGACATAATGCGCCATTAGACAATACTCTGGTTACAACAAATGGCCCTTGCCAGTTTGGGGCAAACTTTTCCTTTTGCTTCAGCCCAATGAGGCAAAAGACGTCTCAACACTAACTGTCTCACTTCAAACTTCCTTGGATGCACTTTCTTATTGTGCGCTCTTTCCCTTCTTTTTCGGTACAATTGGCCATGACGCACTGATGCCAATCTTTTCTTATCGATCAAACTCAAATGTTCCAGGCGGGTTTTCACCCATTCATCATCGTCATGTTCCAATTCATCATCGCACTCAATTTCCTGTATTATTACTTCAGAATTAGACCAGCTTCTCAGACTGGGCCGAGGATTCCTCATGCATGTCATGTCATTGATATCAACATAAAAAGAACTGTACATAGAAGAAAAGAAAATTGAAACAGGATTAGGAATGAAGAAAGACAATTGCATTTCATTAAATATAAAGATAACAGGGCTTAACACATCCAACTGGATGGAACATAATATCTGAATTACAAACCCTGGAATAATCCAGACGACAAAAGAAAATAAAAACCCACTACCGAGACTCCCTCCGAGTAAGAAGAGGAGTAGCTTCCCAATTGTTGATTTTTGCACGTGGCCCGACGAACTGCACATTTGCCTTGCCTGACCCTTCCCCTGCTTCAACCATGTAAACCTCGGCGAGCAACAATTCTTTGACTTCCCTTCCCTTATATGTCACCACCACCTACTCATAACTCCAAGGAATAGTTTTGTTGTTGGTCATTGGCAACTGGGTTGCTGACTTTATGATAACAGGCTTTATGCGAGCTCCCTTCACAACCACCACGGGTTTGTTTGCTACCCCTTGCACCACTACTTTGACCGGCTCTAGTTTTATTGCAATAGTGCTTGATGAACCTATCTCGGCTATCACATCTGGCTTACTGTCCACCCCTTTCAACTGAGCCACTGTTTTCCCGCTGGCTGATTTTTCCTTTGAACTGGTTTTACTAGCACAGATCATCATTACCGTTTGCGAGGGTTTCTTGAGCTCCCCTCGCTTGTGAATTAATTCAATCATGTGGTCCTCGTGATGAGCCAGCAACGGATTCTGGTTAATGCTTGGGGCCTCGGTGGCCTGAACCTCATTCCGGTGAGTGTCAATAAGCACTTGCACAGCGGTCTTTAGCTTCCAACACTTCTCTGTATTTTGTTCGGGGGCCCCTGAATAGTATTCACAACTTACTGAATGGTCTAAATTTCGAGGAAGGGGATTTGGCATTTTGGGCTCAATTGGATTCAACAGGCCTAGCTGCCTCAATTTTTGGAAAAGACTGGTATATGATTATCCCAGTGAAGTGAAAGTCTTTTGCTTCTGTAATCTCTCATTTTTGAAGGCTTGATTTGGTCGGCGACCCACTCCGGGAGGATTTCTATAGGATCTTGGCGGTGGATAGGTGTTTTGTGGAGTTGGGTATGAGTTTTGGGGAGCCGGTGTACGCCATTGCGCATGAGCCGGAGGTTGGGTATAAGTCTGAGCATGGTGGACAGAAAAATGTGGATCTGGTGCTGGGTAGTAGTGTTGTGGAGGGTTATATGGAGTGTAGGGGTAATTTTGGTAGTGGGGTCGGGGTTGGTTGTAGTAGGGTGAAGGGCCTCTAGATGTGGACCAAGCTCCGGACTCCACTGTTGCAACCTCTTCTTTCTTCTTTTTCCCGAGCACACCCCCAGTGCCGCTTTGGATAGCCTGAGTGGTTGCTTTGATTGCTGAATTGCTTATGATTTTATTGGCCGTAAGTCCTTCCTCGACCATATTTCCCATCTTCACAACTTCATTAAAAGATTTTCCAATTGTTGTTACCAAATGACCAAAGTAAGTCGGCTCCAAAGCCTGCAAAAAGTAATCGACCATCTCGCTTTCTTTCATCGGAGGGTCGACCCTCACAGCCTGTTTTCTCCAGCGAGACCCATATTCCCTGAAACTTTCCCCAGGCTTTTTCTAAAGTTTTATCAGTGATAGTCGATCTGGAACAATTTCAAGATTGTACTAAAAATGGCAAGCAAATGCTTGTGCCAAATCATCCCAGGTGTACCACCTACCATGGTCCTGTCATGTATACCACTCCAATGCACACCCACTCAGACTCTGGCTGAAGTATGCCATTAGTAACTCGTCTTTTCCATCGGTCCCTCTCATTTTGCTGCAGAATGTCCTCGGGTGGGCTACCGGGTCACCATGACCATCATACAGATCGAACTTAGGCATTTTGAACCCAGCTGGTAACTGAACATCCGGGAACAGACACAAATCCTTATAGGCCACACTGACTTGGCCACCCAGACCTTGCATGTTCCTGAAGGATTGCTCCAGGCTCACTGGAAGATCTTTGTAGTGTGGCAGGTGGAGGCGCCATGGGTAATTGGTGGAGGAGGGTTTTGTTTGGGTGGTGGAGCTTGGGGAGGGTAGGAGGTGGTGCCGTAGATTTGTTGGTAGAAAGGGAAAGCGAGATATGATTTCACAGTAGGAGGCTCCTGAGACTGAGCCAAAGGTGGGATATAGACTGGATTGGCGGGATAAACCGGCGTCGGCTGACCCTTAGACCAGGCCTGATGCATTTCAGCCATTTGCTGCCTCAAATTATACATCTCCTCCCTCATTGCATTAACATCCATCACCTCTACCTCTTTTGTCAGGTCCACAATACTGGTATTTGGTTCTTGGCATGTCATTTCCAGCTTGTCTTTTGATCGGGTGTTGTAGGAATGGGTTGCCAGAATGCCAAAAAACGAACCACCTGCCTGGACTTAACATCAATAACAGTTTGGTTAATGGTTAGGGCATTAGCAGATTTGATAACCGCACGTTGGGGAATGAATGCACCTAAGCAGTTAACGGATTCTATTATGCATTTGCTCGACTGCTTGCATCATCCCGACTTTTATTTCCAACGGCAACTTTCTTTCTTTTTCTTGCTTTTTCCTTTCTTTTCTCTGTTTCCTTTTCAATTCTTGCCTTTATTTTCTGTTTGTTTCGGTTCTCTCATTCCCTCGATTTCTTATTTTCTCTCTTTTCTTTCTTGTTTTTCCGCTCTATTTCTTTTTCTTTTTCCCTCTCTTGTTTTTCTTCTTATTTTCTTTTCCTTTTCATTTGGTTACGGTCGAATCCTATAAAGATTGCCTACATATCATGACCCCGCATGAATTAGAACGGGCGTAGTTCGTGAAAATAAAATGCAAAATGGAAGCAAAATATTTTTGGAATTTTCTATTTTTCATAATAAAACAAACTTTGATTACAATGGTTTAAAAACTGACAAACTTAAACAAAACTAACAGACTTTAATGAAAAGACGAAGTACAGACTCGAAAGTCAATCAACCCACATACTCTAAGCAAAAGAAATACAAACTCAAAAACAAACTGACAGATTCCTT
>MU679595.1:13880-53909 GCA_026770625.1 Nicotiana glauca | reverse complement strand
TGAGTGGATATGTATTGGCCAAGAAGATTCTTCGAGCAGGATATTATTGGCTCACTATGGAACGGGATTGTATCAATTTCATACGCAAGTGTCATCAGTGCCAAGTACACGGGGATTTGATTCATTCCCCACCATCTGAATTGCATACAATCTCGGCACCATGGCCTTTCGTCGCTTGGGGAATGGATGTCATTGGGCCGATCGAGCCAGCAGCGTCAAATGGGCACAGGTTTATTCTGGTAGCCATTTATTATTTCACTAAGTGGGTTGAGGCGAAAACTTTAAAATCGGTGACCAAGAAGGCAGTGGTTGATTTTGGGCATTCAAATATCATTTGTCAATTCGGAGTCCCGAAGGTAATTATTACAGATAACGGTGCCAACCTCAACAACCATCTGATGGCGGAGACATGTCAGCAATTTAAGATCACGCACCGCAATTCCACCCCATATCGTCCTAAGGCTGATGGAGCAGTCGAGGCAGCTAACAAGAATATCAAGAACATATTTCGGAAAATGGTGGAAGGGCTCAGGCAATGGCATGAGAAGTTACCTTTTGCCCTGTTAGGCTATCACACTACTATTCGCACTTCAGTAGGGGCGACTCCTTATTCGTTGGTGTACGGCACAGAAGCAGTAATACCCGCGGAGGTTGAAATACCATCCCTTCGGATTATCGTCGAAGCAGAAATTGACGATGTTGAATGGGTCAAACCTCGCCTGGAACAATTGAGCTTGATTGATGAAAAGAGATTGGCAGCAGTATGTTAGGGACAGTTGTACCAATAGACAATGGCAAGAGCATATAACAAGAAAGTGCGCCCACGGAAGTTCGAAGTAGGGCAATTGGTGTTGAGGCGTATCTTACCTCATTGGGCCGAAGCAAAAGGAAAGTTCACCCCCAACTGGCAGGGGCCATTTATTGTAACCCGAGTGTTGTCTAATAGTGCATTGTATCTAACAGATGTGGAAGAAAAATGTGTAGAAATGGCTATCAACTCTGATGCAGTCAAGCGATACTATGTATGATTTCTTTATCTAAATGTACCTAATTGTATTTGGCATATTTTGAGATTGAAACGACGAAGGCATTTTGTTCTACTATCCAAACACTTTATCCTTTGTTACCCCTTTGAGCCTCGATTATTTTTTTGCATACCTCTCTTTCGGAATCAATAATAAGACTCGCAAGCTCGAATAAGGAAGTAAGTGGAGAAATAAAATAAAACAAAAAAAATAAATAGTGAAAGGAAAGTTAAAGAAAAGAAGAGAGAAGAAAAAGAAAAAAAACGAAAAGAAGAGAAAAGAAAAGAAAAAGCAAAAAGAGAAAAGAAAAAGAAAGAAAAGAAAAGAAGAGAAAAGAAAAGAAAAAGCAAAAAGAGAAAAGAAAAAGAAAGAAAAGAAAAGAAGAGAAAAGAAAAGAAAAGAAAAGAAAAGAAAAGAAAAGAGAAGGAAAAGAAAAGAATGAAAAGAAAGGAAAAGGAAAAAGGAAAGATTGCAACAACGAAGTAATTTTATGCCTGAACTACGTTCGACTTGATTCTGAAAGGATACGTAGGCAGCCTCTCTCTGAGGTTCAGTCACACCAAAGTAAAAATCCAAAAGTCCCCAAGAAATGAACTGGGGCAGAAGTTGTGGTTGTTTTGAGAAATTTAATTCCGAAAGTTGTAATTTTGAACCCATGTTGAATTGTTTTGAGCCTTTTGATACCCTTTCTTTCTAACCCTGTCCGAAAGCCACATTACGGTCCAAAGAAAGACCTTCCGATCAGTCTTCAAGAAATGCCAAGGCGAGCAAATAGAGGTGATTCATGTCAAGGGCAACACTCCAGTCCAAGCAAGAAAAAAATAATGAAAATGAGAGAGTCTTATTGGTGAAAACCCTCACGGGCACCGTAAGGCGACGGGAGCTGAGAGAAATAAAAAATGAGAGAGTCTTATTGATGAAAACCTTCACGGGCACCATAAGGCGATGCTGAGTTGAGAGAAAGACCAAAATGAGAGAGGATTGATAGTGAAAACCCTTCGGGCACTACAAGTCCAATAAGGATTGTGAATCAGATGGGATAAGCGGAGCATTGAAGCCCAGTTTCATGGCGAGGAGGTACAACAAGAGCCGAACTTCGGGCTTGCTAAATAGACTAGGCTGCATGTGTATGTTAAGGTCGTTAGAGTCGGTTTCCACATCCGATGGGTTGCTACTCTGTAGGTTTCTTGTTAGGAATCGTCTCTTTCCATTATCATTTACTCTATTCCTCCTATCTTGTTTTACTCCCTCTTCCTGAGTTTGTTTGGTCATAACCAATGAGAAATGACTTCAAAATCTGCCACCAGCTTTCCAATTGAACAAAACGGGATCTGGCCAGCACATCAATTGTCATAAGTTAGGAAAGAATAGCAGGCGCACTGAGTTGGCAACAATCAACATGCTTTGGGATCTTTGTAAAATGCAACGGCCTGGCATATGCCAATTCATGAACAACGCAACAAATGAAGGGTTTGGGGTGAACGGATCGAGGATATTTTCGGTGAAACACGAAAGATTTGGTACACATCACGTCATGAACAATGAAACAGTATAAAGTGTTTTGGTGAATGGATCGAAGGTATTCTCCGCGTCAAGGGTAGCAAAGAAAGTGGTTGTCCAATGAACAAGAAAGATCTTCGAAGGGAATCAGTTATCATGACGAGTGAAGGAGCAATAAAAGTTGGGGAGATGCCAATTCATGCAATACAACAAATAGAGGATATCGGGTCCGAACGGAAGAAGAATTTTATGTGATGAGGATGACAGAGAAAGGGGTCTAGTCCGGAAACAAGCAAGGTCTTCAAGTGGAAATAAGTCATCATGGAAGTGGAGGAGCAATCTCCCTCAAAGTTCAAGGCCACAAAACAACCACCATATTTTAAACTGACAAGATTTTTCTTTGATTGAAACAGGGGCAGAAGTTTTGTTTGCTTCAAAGAAACCCACTGCAAGGAAAGGCAGGCACCAGACAAGTTTGACGGTAAGTACTCAGGACCCTCCTGGAAAATGTGACTTAGTTTAAATTTCAAAACAATCATGAGTAGCATAATTTAGCATAAATGTACCCCAAAAGGAATATAAGTTGGTTTCAAAGTTTGCATGTTTAAGATAGGATTCAATTAGGAGTTTTCAGGACCCTCCTGGATAATGGGACGTAGTTTCAAGGTCTGCTTAGATAACAAGATATAGTGGAAGTTGTACCTTCAGTAGATATACCTTAGGTTAAAACTGTTTTTAATTAGAAGTTGTCAGGACCCTCCTGGATAATGGGGAGTAGTTAAGACCTCTTAGATAACAAATGTAGTGGGAGTAATACCTTTAGAAGATATAACTTAGGTTCGTAATTGATAGGAGTTATCAGGACCCTCCTGGATAATGGGATTTAGCTTTCAAATTCTTCGTGATATCTGGTAACACGATTCAATTAACACTAACAACTGTACCCAGCCACCAAACTGGGGCAGAAAATTTTCTTTGTTTGTTTATTTTGTTGCAATCAGGAGCCCACCTGGAGAACAAGGGAATACATTTCAAGTTTCAGCAGTCAGGCACCCACCTGGAAAACAAGGGAAGTACAATTAAAATTTTAGCTTTCAATTTTTTTATATTTGATAACATGCTGTACCCAGCCACCAAACTGGGGCAGAAATGTTTTCTTTGTTTGTCTATTTTGTTGCAGTCAGGAGTTCACCTGGAGAAGAAGGGAATACTTTTCAAGTTCAGCAATCAGGAGCCCACCTGGAGAACAAGGGAATACTTTTCAAGTTCAGCAATCAGGAGCCCACCTGGAGAACAAGGGAATACATTTCAAGCTTCAGCAGTCAGGCGCCCACCTGGGAAAACAAGGGAAGTACAATTCAAATTTTAGCTTTCAATTTTTTATATTTGATAACATGCTGTACACAGCCACCAAACTGGGGCAGAAAATTTTCTTTGTTTGTCTATTTTGTTGCAATCAGGAGCCCACCTAGAGAACAAGGGAATACCTTTTAGATTTCAGCAATCAGGAGCCCACCTGGAGAACAAGGGAATACTTTTCAAGTGCAGCAATCAGGAGCCCACCTGGAGAACAAGGCAATACGTTTCAAGTTTAGCTTTTAATTTTATTATTTTGATAACATGATGTGCCCAGTCACCAAACTGGGCTAGAAAATTTTCTTTGTTTGTCTATTTTGTTGCAGTCAGGAGCCCACCTGGAGAATAAGGGAATACTTTTCAAGCATTGCAGCAGGAGCCCACTTGGAGAACAAGGGAATACTTTTCAAGCGTCAGCAATCAGGAGCCCACCTAGAGAATAGAGGCACATATTTCAAATTTCAGTAGTCAAGCATCACTCGGAGGAATAGCAAGACATCTCCGATCACAATGCAAGGCAACAACGATAGAATTCCATCGGAAGAATACAAGTCCAAGGCAACACAAGAGCAAGTTTGAAGACATAGATATGATCTTTTGTAACTCATAGATCATAGCTTAGGCTAGCTTCTTTAGTTTTACCACAGTGTAATAAGGAGGTCAGCGAGCAGTAGCAGCAGCAACAGTAGTGAAATCACAGCTCCTGGTAGTCCCAGCCACCAAACCTTCCCGAACAACATTGACCTGATTCCTGTTTAGCCCAGGATATGTAGGCAACCTTTGAAGCAGGGTGCGGTCACACTTTTAAAAAATGCTTCGCACGGAACACTCAAATGGGCAAAAATCGCTCGTATTTGCTCACTTATCTTTGCACGAAAACTCTTCGTATTTCCGAACAAAGAGGGGCAGCTGTGAGCACGTGATTTTTGCCCTTTATATGAATTATTCCCAAAAATTCAAATAAAATGATGTTTCTTTCATTATTTTATAGTTTTGTGAATTTTGTATGCATTTTATCCGTGCATTTTTATTCATATAAAAAAATAAATACAAAAAATACACTTGCATTTAGGATTTAATTTTATATTTTAAGATTAATTAGCTATTAAGTTGTTTGCAAAACAAAATATAAACAAAATGACAAAAATGGTTCTTTGCATTTTTACTTTCAATTTTTTTTTAGGATTTGTCTTAAGTTTTAGTTTAAAATTAGAAATTAGTTAATTTTGAAAATTAAATAATATAATTTTAGAGTCATTTTGGTCTTTGACTTTTGAATTTGTCATTGTAACAAAAATAAAAAACAAATATATATATATAAATACAAAATAAGAATAAGAAAAAAAAAAGAAAATAAAATGAAAAAAAAGAAAAACAAATGGAAATAAATAAAAGGCTAACTTAATAAGGGCCACCGGTTTGGGCCATGTCAAATAGGTGTTTTCAGCCCAATACATTTGTACCATTTCCCAGGCCCAAATGGTCACCCCCACCCGGTCCGATTCAGTTAATAGCCGAACGGCATCGTTTTGGTCTAGATCAATCCAGGCCGTTCATTTTATTTTCATCCAACGGCCCCAGCTCCTTCTCTCACCTAAATAATAATGTCCTAATATACTCTCATAAACCTAAGACCAAACCAAACACCCGTCTTTCTCTATTCTTCCTCATTCAGTAAACCTAGTGGCACCATTGTTACCGGCGAAGGAACTCAAGCCATCACCCAAATCTCATCCACGCGACCATCATCCTCCCCTCAACCCTAATCCATCATCATTTTTTCCCAAAACCTCACCAAATCAGTCCGTTTGAGTCTGAGAGTGAAGAAGAAGAAATTCGCCAAATTTGTCGGCTTCCTTTGAGAGATAGGGCTCAAAACGAGTATTGTCCATGTGTTTTCGTTGAGAAAACCCGGTTAATATTTGTTTCGACTCAAATCGAAGACGCCGGAGTTCATTCAAGTCAGCCATTTGCTTTCTTTGTTAGGTATTTCACCTCGTTTCTTTTCTTTGCCCTGTTTCCCTTTTTGTTTACTTCATCTCATCGTTCTTCTCTGTTGCGCTCCATCACCACACTGTCCTTCCCTTTTTTTTTGTTGTTGCTTTGTTCTTTTATCTGAAGTATCGTTAAGGTCGAGTCGATTAATATAACAATTAGTATCGATTTAGGATTCGTCTAGGGTTGTGATTTTGTTTTGATGTTTCGTTAATTCTGTTGTGATCAGATTTTCTTTTTGTTTGAATTGAATGATTAGTGTTATTAGTTTACTCCAATTTTCAGTATTATTTTACTTGGTCATGTACTGATTTTAGAATTAGTGTCCTTGTTAGTTCAACTCTTAGGATTTATTGGTTTTAGCTATTCGACTTTCAGAAATACTGATTTAACCATGGGTAGTTTAGAAGGTTAGGGTTAATAGACCAGGGTGAAAGGGGGGCTGATTCAGTTTTCATAATTTTTAAGATCTAAAAGGGTAGTCTGGGGAAGAAAAACCGAGGAAATATAGTAGATAAGGCTGGGGGAGGTCATATGTGAGGTAGGAGGAGGAAATTTCAGGTTTTATTTGGGGGGAGTGAGTTCTAGAACTTTCCCACCCCTTTCCTGCTTATATAAAGGCATGCCCCCTGCCTTAATGGACAAGTTTTGGAATTCAAAAAAATCCCCCAAAAATCCCTCTTCAAGTTTCAGATCTGATAATTCAAATCTGAAATCAAAATCCACTTCTAGTTCTTAGTTAAAACAAAAATCCAAAAACAAAACAAAAAATGCAGTAAAAAATCAACAAAAAGTACTGTTCCATTGAACTTTTGGTTCAATTTCGAGTTTCAGTATTTGCTTTTGGTCTTATAGCTTGATTTCAATTTGCTGAAGTTATCCCGTGATTCATTGGGTCCAGCTCTGGATTAAAACGAGTTCGATTGGGTCAATTTTGGTTGTTTATTATTGCTATTGGTTTTCTACAATTTCCTAGGTCTGTTGTGAAGTTGTTTTCGGTTCAAATTACTCCTATTTGGCTGGTTGTTGCTGTTTGAGATTGCCGTTACTGTTGCATTGCTGTTACGGATCTCATTTTTTCCTTCTTGCTTGCAATTTCCAGGCACACACTCAAGTTTGTTTTCATGTAATCTCCCTAATAAAATAGAAACTCAATTGACTTTTGATGCTTGCTGAAGTTTCTACATTGTTTAGCTCATTTTCACGCAGTTAGCTTTAGTATTTGGCTTTATTGACTTCATCACTTTTGATTTGTAGTTGCTTAGCTTTGTTGAGTTTTGAATTGTATCGAGTTAGGACTGTTTAATTAGGTTCTTCCTGATTTGGATTGTTATGGAATTGTAATAAACTGTTGGACCTTTAACTTGGTAATTACTCCTTGGCTTCAGGTAGTTTAGTTCTGTTTTCGTGGTTTAATTATTGAAATTAAAGAACTAGCTGAACAGGAAGTGATTTCGATTCTGAGGTCTATGATCCTCATATGTATTGATAGTACACGAGCCAAGTTCATGTTAGGATCAGGCGTGATGGCAATTTCCCAATAGCAAAGTCAGTAATTCAGTCCTAAACGCTAGCATGAGTCAATCTGAAGATAATCAGCTTGCTTTGTGTTTATCAACACCATATTCCTAGTTGGCTCTTCCTCTTAATGTTCAGGAGTTCACCATTAGCTAAGTAGGTAAAATAATCTGAATCTTAAACTGGAATTTGAGTAATCAGGGTTCCATTAACTTGAATAAGTGAATGTTGCTTTTCTTGGTTGCAAACTGTTGAACACACCTCGAACAACTTGAAAAATCTCAGTGATTATTGTTCAATTCGAATTGCGGCAAGGTTTGATTCAACAATTAAAGCTGGATAGACTTTCTCGGATGGTCTGGGCCTCTGTGCCTTTGCGGACAACCTTTATTGGGCTAGTTTGAAGGGCCTAAATGATTGAAAACTTCACTAAGGCTGCCTTTGTTCGTTAGCAATACTTATTTGGATGTTTGGTAATGATACATTTCTGTGTCAATTAAGACAATTAAGTAGGACCTTTTTCTTTATTATTAGAGACAAAAACCAAATAGAGAATCATAGTCATTTTAGGATTGGCCTTTAAATAAAAATGAGATGAGCCTCGCCCAATAAAAATGCAAAATTGCGGGCCCTCAATAAATGGTTAAATTAATTTACTTAGAATTCGGAAGGGACCGTTTAGCGAATTTCACGGTCTTCTCCAAAGATAATAAACGCGTAGTTGCTTTAGTTGCGTATTTTAATAATATTACCTTCCTAAATACGGGTGCACATTTATGTGACCCAAATCTAAATCTCAACAAAGTCAAAATGTGTCAAAAACCACGGGTGCACTGGTGCGACATGGTTCGAGACGCATTTTCACGACGTTGCAATTCTTATTAAAATAAAAGCGGGTTACTAATAAAAGACACATAGTTTAGAACATGTTTTGAAATCAGATAAAATCAAATACAACAGTTGAGCGACCGTGCTAGAACCACGGAACCCGGGAATGCCTAACACCTTCTCCCGGGTTAATAGAATTCCTTACTCGGATTTCCAGTTCGCGGACTCTAATATAGAGTCATATCTTTCCTCGGTTCGGGATCAAACGGTGACTTGGGACACCATTAATCTCCCAAGTGGCGACTCTGAAATCTTAATAATTAAATCCTGTTCCGATTGTCCTTTAATTGAAAAAACTCCTTTACGCCCTCGCGGGGTGTAGTAAAGAAAAAAGGAGGTGTGACAGCCAGTACCAAATAATGACGGGAAGGTCAGTGTCTGTGTCGACTACCGGGATCTCAATCAGGCCATTTTGAAAGACGACTTCCCCTTGCCGAACATACACATCCTGATTGACAACTGCGCCAAGCATGAGCTGCAGTCATTCATCGATTGTTTTGTTGGGTACCATCAGATATGGATGGACGAAGAAGACGCAGAGAAAACGGCTTTCATTACACTGTAGGGGATGTATCGTTACAAAATGATGCTGTTTGGATTAAAGAATGTTGGGGCCACCTACATGAGGGCCATGACTACTATCTTCCATGGCATGATACACAAAGAGATCGAGGTGTATGTAGACGATGTCATCATCAAATCCAAGAAAGCCACTTACCACATGGAAGATTTATGGAAGTTCTTCAACAGATTAAGAAGGTACAACTTAAAACTGAATCCTGCCAAATGTGCATTCGGGGTTCTTGCTGGAAAACTGCTCAGGTTCATTGTAAGTCGACGGGGAATAGAACTGGATCCGTCAAAGGTTAAGGCCATTCAAGAATTGCCACCACCAAAGAACAAGAAAGAGGTTATGAGTTTCCTGGGGAGACTCAATTACAGCAGCCGGTTCATAGTCCAGTCCACTGTCATTTGTGAACCAATCTTTAAGATGTTGAAGAAGGACGCCGCCACTAAATGGATTGATGATTGTCAGAAAGCCTTCAACAGAATCAAGGAATACCTATCAATGTTGCCAGTTCTGGTTCCGCCCGAACCGGGTAGACCACTATTACTCTACCTTGCAGTACTGGATGGGGCATTCGGTTGTGTTTTGGGACAACATGATGAAATGGGGAGAAAGGAGCAAGCCATCTACTATCTCAGCAAGAAGTTCACCTCGTACGAGGCCCGGTATTCCCTGCTAGAACGCACCTGTTGTGCTATGACTTGGGTAGCTCAGAAGTTGAGGCATTATTTCTGTGCCTATACCACTTATCTCGTATCAAGGATGGATCCGCTGAAGTACATCTTTCAGAAGCCCATGCCCACGGGCAAGCTAGCCAAATGGCAAATCCTGCTGAGTGAATTTGATATTGTCTGCGTAACCCAGAAAGTAATCAGAGGATAGGAACTGGAAGATCATCTTGCCGAAAATCCCATGGACAGAGAATACGAGCCTCTAAAGATGTATTTTCCTGACGAAGAGGTCTCTTTCATAGGAGGAGATATCGCAGAATCCTATGATGGTTGGAGAATGTTTTTCGACGGAGCAGCAAACTTTAAAAGAGTTGGAATAGGACTAGTTCTAGTATCAGAAACAAGTCAGCATTATCTAGTGTCCGCCAAGCTCAGGTTCCCGTACACCAACAACATGGCCGAGTACGAAGCCTGCATCTTAGGGCTCAAGCTGGCCATTAACATGAACGTTAAGGAGTTACTAGTGATCGAGGATTTTGACTTGCTCATACATCAGGTTCGAGAAGAATGGGCAACCAAGATCTGCAAAATACTCCCGTATTTGCATCATGTACAGGAGTTGAGGAAGAGGTTTACAAGGACAGAATTCCGGCATGTCCCCAGAGTCCAGAATGAGTTTGCCGACGCATTGACCACTCTATCATCCATGAGTCAGCATCCAGATAAGAACTTCATTGATCCTATCTCGGTAAAAATCCAGGATCAACCCTCTTACTGTGCTCATGTTGAGGAAGAAGCAGATGGAAAAACATGGTTTCACGACATTATGAACTATCTGGAAACAGAAGAATATCCAGAACTTGCAAACACTACTTAAAAGCGCACACTATGGAGGCTATCCAGTCACTTCTTTCACAGCGGAGGAATCCTGTATAGGAGGACTCCCGATTTGGGATTAATAAGATGTGTCAAAGCAAAGGAAGCATCTAGGTTGTTGGAGGAGGTTCATGCAGGGACCCGTGGCCCGCACATGAATGGTTTCATCTTAGCCAAGAAAATACTCCGAGCTGGTTATTTTTGGATGACTATGGAAATGGACTGCATCCAGTATGTTCGAAAATGCCATCGCTGGCAGATTCATGCCGACATGATAAGGGTACTTCCTAACGAGCTCAATGCAGCAAGCTCACCATGGCCATTCGCTGCTTGGGGAATGGATGCCATCGGACCTATCGAGCTTGCCGCGTCAAACGGGCACAGGTTCATTCTAGTGGCAATTGATTATTTCACCAAATGGGTTGAAGCAACATCATATAAGGCAGTAACCAAACAGGTTGTGGCAGACTTTGTCCGCGACCGTATCATTTGTCGGTTCGACGTCCCAGAGACAATTATCACTGATAATAGTTCAATTCTCAATAGTGATCTGATGAAAGCAATGTGTGAGATGTTCAAGGTTAATCACAAGAATTCTACAACCTACAGACCTCATATGAGTGGAGCTGTAGAAGTGGCCAATAAGAACATCAAGAAGGTATTAAGGAAAATGATAGATAAACACAAGCAATGGCACGGAAAGCTATCCTTTGCTTTATTGGGATACCATACCACAGTTCACACATCAACTGGGGCGACTCCCTATATGTTGGTTTATGGCACCGAGGCAGTCATCCCGGCAGAGGTAGAGATTCTCTCCCTGAGGATTATACAAGAAGCGGAACTTGAAGATGCAAAATGGGTAAAAAGTTGCTATGAGCAGTTATCCCTTATAGACGGGAAAAGACTGAATGCAGTTTGCCATGGTCAATTGTATCAGAATAGAATGTCTAGAGCCTTCAACAAAAGAGTCAAGCCGAGACAATTCATGCCAGGACAGCTGGTGCTGAAGAAAATTTTCCCGCATCAGGATGAAGCCAAAGGAAAGTTCTCTCCTAATTCGCAAGGCCCGTACATGGTTCATCGGGTCCTAACAAGAGGGGCTCTCATACTCGCAGAAATAGATGGGGAAGTCTGGCCAAAACCAATCAATTCAGATGCAGTCAAGCGATACTATGTGTAACCATTTATGATCTCATTATGTAATTTGAACTACGCCTGACCTGATTCTCGTTTAAGAGGGGATACGTAGGCATCCTTATGGGTTCGGTCACAATTCAATAAAATTTTCATTTCCCCCCGATATTGGAAACTGGGGCAGAATTTTGAGGAGGAACCTCAAAATTCCGAAGTCAACTTTCAGCCATTCATCGCATGCAGACGTCAAAAACTCTAGCCCAGTAAACTGGGGCAGAATTTTGAGGAGGACCCTCAAAATTCCGGTGAGAGAGGTTGCAATGTTGAACCGCGTCGCATTTGTCGGTTCATCTAAAAGAAAACTATTTTCGATTATGTATATTTATGTTGTATTTTAATAAATCATGCATTTTCATTATCAAAATTGTTCTGTTTAGCAACGCTACCCCAAGGATACGCCCAGTATTACCGAAACAAGGGCTGGGCAGGACGAGCGAAGTCTACAGGAAGGCGAACTAATCTTCCCCCTTTACAAAACTCACAATTTTTCTTTGAATGCAGGCACCCCAAGACATAAAGTCATCAGATACGATTACATACTCATGCTTTTTCAGGAATACAACTCTCAGAATCCTCGCCTATTTACAAGTGCTATCCGCACACGACATCTCCAGCAACCACAATGACGCAATCAACTATCAGCTGTCATCTCTCAGTTAAGAAATTTCGTTACTCCTCACCTTTATTTCTTGCATTGCATAAGGCTACTTTTCTGCCTTCCGAGGTCAAGCACTACCTCCATCCTGCATTTCTTGCATTGCATAAGGCTACTTTTCTGCCTTCCGAAGTTAAGCACTACCTCCATCCTGCATTTCTTGCATTGCATAAGGCTACATGTCTGCCTTCCGAGGTTAAGCACTACCTCCATACTGCATTTCTTGCATTGCATAAGGCTACCTTTCTGCCTTCCGAGACTAAGCACTATCTCCATCCTGCATTTTCTCTGCATTGCATAAGGCTACTTTTCTGCCTTTCGAGGTTAAGCTCTACCCCCACCTGCATGGCTAAAATATTGCCACCTCTTATTTACATCGGCTAAAAGACCACCAACTTCATTTAATCTTTGTATGGTTAAAACTTCATTTAAATCCTATATGGCTGAAATATCGCCAACTTCATTTAAATCTCTATATCGGCTGAAAGATCGCCATTTATATTTAAATCTTTACGTCGGCTGAAAGATCGCCAGTTTTATTTAAATCCTGCATGGTTGAAATATCGCCGGCTTCATTTAAATCTCTATATCGGCTGAAAGATCGCCATTTATATTTAAATCTTTACGTCGGCTAAAAGATCGCCAGTTTTATTTTAATCCTGCATGGCAAAAATATCGCCAACTTTATTTAAATCCCTATGTCGACTGAAAGATTGCCATTTATATTTATGCTCTACATCGGCTGAAAGATTGCCATTTATATTTATGCTCTACATCGGCTGAAACATCGCCAAATCCTGCATTTCACGGGCTGAAATGTTGCCAAATTATCCAAAGGCGTCATTGTTCGGAGGCACCATTTTCATAGCCCGAGAACGCCATGCCATGGCCTGAGGACCCCACTTTATCTTTTGCACATCATTATTCAAAGGCATCATGGTTTGGGAGCACCATTATCATAGACCGGGAACATCATTCATGGCCTGCAAATCTTTTATTATATGCTTCATGGCCCAGGACGTCATGGTCTGAGGACGTCATCCTACCCGTCCAAAGACAACATTCATGGTCCAACGGGAACTTGCATCACATTTAAGTTTATGCACGATATGTTTGTATTGCTCATTTGCAGGTATGCCAGCTGGCAACAACCATTATAGTAGGAGTGATCTCGCTCCGGTTCCTGCAGCCCATCGGTCCCTGACCATCCTTCCCAACCTAAATATTGTGTCCATCCTTTTCAAAACCTCCACCGACATATTTCGCCGATGTATCCCGAACTACATATGACCTGATTCCTATAAGACCAGAGATATGTAGGCAGCTCAGGAACCAGAGCTCGGTTAAAACCTTTTTCAAAGTCATTTCTTTCGATCAAAATTGGCCAGCATATCTTTACCCGGCAACTCTTTCATCCTTCTCGGGTAAAGAGGGGCAGTTGTTGATACCTAATTTTTTACTACCTATTTTTATACTCAAAATACTCTTAAAATATCATGTACATGCATATATAAGTATGCCCAAGAATTTTGACATTTTCCTTAATTTTTAAAGCTTTTAAAATCATTTTATTATTTGTTTTAGCAGTACAAAAGCCAATAATTATTTTGAAAACTATTATTTTGGTGATTAATCTATTTTCATCCTCATATTTATACCACAATATAATTAAGGTAATTTTTTGGATATTTTTATAAATTTATTTGATATTTTTTAAGCTAAATTGCATAGAATTGCAATTATAGCCTATATTATGATTAATAGCGTTTTACAATTATAAAATTGTTCCCAGTATTTTTAGATTAATGCTTATATATTATTAATTAATTCAGTACTTTTAATTTATTTTTAAAATCATTATAACTATCTTAATTAAATTAAAAAGTGAAAATTTGGCTATTTAATACATAGCCATTACATTTCAATTTTAGCCCAAATCAAACCCCCAATTTCCCAGGCCTATTTTTAATTTAAACCTGACCCAATTCCTAAATTACCCGCCCCTGACCCACTCAAATAACTCACCCAGATCTTTTCTTTTAATCACAGTCGTTGATCCAACAGATCAACGGCTCACACACACCCTTTCCATTTTTAATCTATCAACACCCCAACCCTAAATTCATTTCCCTTTACCCGCCGCCCTTGAATCCCCATTCCTCTCCAATCCTCTCTGCAACCTCCCTCAAACCCTAGCCGTCGCCACCCAAACTAACCTTAATCACTTCGATTCTCACCGGAATCCATGGCTTCTCAGGCCATGGAAACCTCATACTCATCTTCTATTGCTCCTATGTGCCTGGTACTCAAAGGTTTGAGGCTAGACCTCGAAGGTCTCCACTCAGACCTCCGCCGACTTGAGGTTTCCGGCCATCTCAGGCCTGGCTCCGGCATATCTTAGCCTTCTGAGCCTGTTTCCAGCCTTATCCGACTTAGATGGGACCTTTTCCAAGCCTTTCTCATTTTAGGGTTCATTTGAAACCCTAGCTGTTCGAGGTTTTTCTCCGATTCTCTTCAGATCTGTATGTATTCATGCTCTATTTTGAGTTTTTAAAAGATTTCCCTAACTTTTCTTTAAAAATTTTACTTTCAAAGTCACTTCTTTCCGATTTAGGGTTTCTGAAAATGCTTAAGTATTTTTCCGACTTTTATTTTCCTTTTATTTGTGTATGTTTGTCTCTACTATGTTCTTATGTTCTTCTTTTACCATGCATGTTCCTCTACTGTGTTTTCTACATTATGTGTTTGTATGCTTTTCACTATGCTCTGCTTCCACTATGATCTCGCCTATTGTATTCTTCTACTGTGTTCATTAAGTGTTCTTACTATTTTTACCTTTTTAAGTTTCCTCTAGAATACCTACTTAAGCATGTTTTGCTCTACTATTTCTTTTGCTCTCATTATGTTTCGAATTAATCCCTTACCCTGTTTACTTTAAACTTTCTACTGTATTTGCTTGTTCTCTCATTTTGTCTTCTTTGCATCTGATTCAAGTCAAAAACCCTAGGATTTTGGGGTTTTTGGCGAGTTTGGTCTTATGCGTTTAGACTAGGGCTGTGTTTCTCTCAAACTCACTTTGGATCCATGTACTGAGTTTGAACCCCTTTGTGTATGACTCTGAATTCTTCTATACTAGACTCTTCTGATTAGCATGACAGTCCCTTTTATATGTGTGTTAAAATCTTTCTTCAAAAAGGCTTTCCAATTTATGTTCGAATCAGAATCTTTTTGGGGTTAATTGATTGTTGCTAATTCTTTTAAGTAAAACCTCTCTTTGCCTTTCCTTGACTTGGTTCATTCGAGCAAAGCCTGTAACTTTGATTTCTTTGGTTGTTAATTGATTCTCTTTCCTTAATTATACAATCGTGTACTGTCAAAATCTTTCCCTTAAATAACTATTATGTATTTACCCCTTCTTGCACTACTTTGAAAAGTGTTTAATTAACCTCTTTCCTTATTTACTTTGCCCGTTTGAAATACGAATCCCTTAATTAAAGGGAAACCTTGTGTGATTGATTTTTAAACTATTTTCTTACCTATTTCTGCTTCTTTTCTGCACTATAAATACATGACTTCCTTCAACACTACACACGATTAAGCATACTAAAAATCACAATTCTCTTTTGAACTTATAGTATTCTTGCTTCTTGACTGCACTTCGGCTTTTACAAGACTATTGCTTCTCTTTACTTGCTTCTTTGCAACTGGTATGTCCTAAAATTAATTTCAGTGTCATTCTAATGTGTTTATTTACAGTCCTTGTATCCATGTCTGTTTTCAATTCTCTGTAAAGCTAATTTTGAAATACCTACATGCTCTTGTGTGCTGAGTTAAGGTATGGACTAGCAGCATCCCAATTGTTGTCCAGGGCTGAACCTGACCTTCAACAAGGTCCTAACTCCCCAATTCTAAGGCTGACAGGCTGGTCAGGGGTGTGCCAGCATCCCAATTGCTGGTCATGACCACCAGCCTGCACTGGCCTCCCCCTAAATCCCTTTTATTGTACTTACACTTACTCCCAGTCTTTAAGTTCTGCCCCCCTCCTATGAGCCTTGCCTTGGGACCTTGAGTTCCCTCTGAACTTGGACATTTGAGGGTTGGCCCTTCCACACTGCACTGTGACCCTACATTGATATTTGGGGTGTAAGCATTGCCTGGAACTCTTGAAGTTCCTTGGAACTTTGACACATCCCAAATAAGAAAAAGGCTTTAGAAAATCTGGTCCTTGGAAGTTGGTTTATTCCATATGTCAGAATAGGAGTCTGAATTAGGCTCTCCTTGGTTGGAGTTATAATTTCTGATGTAATTTATTTAGTTATTTTTTGGATTCCTTCAAAGTTATAATAATTTGTAATAACTGCGGGGTATATAGTAAAATGGGGGAGGGACTCTCATTCTATGCATATGGGGGTAGATATCATGTCTATAAGTTCAGTACTGCATGTAGATATCCTGCCTATAAGTTGTTCATTTGCATTAGATATCATGCCTATAAGTCGATTACTACATATAAACAGCATACATGTAAATCTATTCATTACTGCATATAAATAGCATGCCTATAAATCCATTCATTACTGCATGTAGATATCCTGCCTATAAGTTGTTCATTTGCATTAGAAATCATGTTCATAAGTTTCTGCGCTTTTGCATGCACACCTTAGGCAAAACCGTTTGTATGTTAAAAAAATAACAAATGAACGTTAGGTACCATGCCTATAGGATCCATGCACTCTTACAACCGTCCTAAATCAATCATGCATAGAAAAGCATGCCTATAGGGATAACTAAATGAATCTGAATCATCTAGCTCCTTTGAAAGTTTAAAATCAGTAGTAAAATGTCGTTTAAATCTGTAGATTTTGTTTTCTCTTAAATAAGTAACCTTTCTTTAAAATCAGCCTGCCTTTCGCGATGTTAGATACCATGATTGTAAGCATCACCTAGGAAAACCTGTAGGCCATTAACCAATTACACCAGTCTTTAATAATTACAACCAGCATGAAAGCCTAATTTGGACTTCTTATCTAAAAATATGTGATTTATCAACCACCCTTCCCACGTTAAATTCAATTAAAGACTTAACCTGTGTTTGCAAGTCGTGCTAAACAATTTGTTTCTTGAAATGAGGAGGCCTGTTTGAGACCTTAATTGATACTAGCCCCCTTTAACTCCTTATGTGTTTTGATTGTTGCCTTAGATTTTTATCCTTTTTTTAACTCTGAAAAGCCCAACTTCCTCCCCTTTAGGATTAGTAGTCCCAAATGCCTCCAGGACTGAGAGGACGGGAATAGGTAATAGCATGCAATAAGTAACGATACCATTCCGTGCTTAATACCTTAACGGGATGGGAAGGGTAGACATGGAGATGATGATCACGCGATAACACCATGCATACGATTGGCTACTAGTGTCGTGTGGATGATCCATGTATTTTCAAACCTAGGACCCCCCCCTCCCTTTATATGTTTCTTTTCCTCTTCTTACTCATTTCTCGATAAGTTATCTGAATCCTTCTTTCATAAAATTCTGCCTTATCTATTCTCAAATGAGCTCTAAACTTGTGTGCAATCCCCTTTATTTGAGCCCTAATTGCTTATCTGTAAAGTCACAATCGTAACATGGCCGGGAACCACACTAGTGGATCTTGAGGGGTGCCTAACACCTTCCCCTCGAGATAATTTCTAGCCCTTACCCGAACTCTGGTTTTCCAACTCAAAACCCTTAGTGTCCTAATGCACTTGATCATTAGGTGGCGACTCTTCAAATACAAAAACCCAATTCCCAAACGGGAATAGAGTTGTCTTCCCAAATATTGTAAACCCGATTTCGCGAGAAAAAAGGGGGCGTCGACACCTACTTAGTCTGTCGAAGAACTTTCTCAAGTATGCTATGTGGTCTGCGACCCTCTTGGATTTGATGATGACGTCATCCATATACACCTTTATTTCTTTGTGTATCATATCATGGAAGATGGTTATCATGGCTCTCATGTAGGTAGCCCTAGCATTCTTTAGACCAAATGGCATCATCTTGTAGCAGTATACCCCCTATGGTGTAATAAAAATTGTTTTCTCCGTATCCTCTTTGTCCATCCAGATCTGGTGATAACCTGCGAAGCAATCTACAAAGGATTGGAGTTCATGCTTGGTGCAATTATCGATCAGGATATGTATGTTTGGTAGTGGAATGTCATCCTTGGGACTTGCTTTGTTTAAATCCCGATAGTCAACACATACTCTGACTTGCCATCTTTCTTCTGAACTGGCACAATGTTGGCTAACCAGGTTGGGTACTCAACCACCCTGAGAACTTTGGCTTTGATCTGCTTGGTAACCTCATCCTTGATTTTCAGGCTCATGTCTGGTTTGAACTTTCTGAGTTTCTGCTTCACCGGTAGACACATTGGATTGGTAGGTATCTTGTGAGCCACTATGAACATGCTCAAACATGTCATGTCATCATATGACCATGCGAAAGTGAACTCGTACTCCTTTAAGAATCGAATGTACTCTTTCTTTTCTTTTGGTGATAAGTAAGTTTTGATGCGAGTCTCCTTGACGGTCTTGGCGTCCCCAGGTTTACTGCTTCGGTTTCGTCTAGATTGGACTTAGATTTATTCTCAAAGTTTTCCACCTCCGTGACAACTTCCTCGGGTATCTCGTCTTCTTCATCTGAATCATTGTTCTCATGTTGCGTTGCCTCATTACATGTCATAGTCACCGGTTCATCAGAAAAAGTAATAATAATTTTGTGGAAAGAAAAAGTTTAGAAAATAGTTATAAATAATAAAGAGCAAATGCATTAAAATTAAACAACATCCAGACAAATACGGCTCGATGAATTGAGCATTTATTTTGAAACAAGCAAGTCTTTAAAACAAAGTTACAAAAAATATTAAATGCCTAGAATGGCTATGGAAATAAAATCTGCCAAGCTACCTAGGGACTCGGCGGGTCAGGGATGGTGTGGCGGTCCAGCTCCTAAGAACAACTCCCTTCTCCACAGCCTAAATAGTGAGCCCTTCTTCCTCCTCCTCCTCAATTATTGCACTGCAGTCCATGTCTTCGTCCTCCAAGAACAGGTCCCTCAGCCCAGCTAATTCTTCCTCTTCTGTAGTTCCCTATATTGTATCAGCTTGGTGAAAGGCTTGATCCAGACATGGCACTGGTTTCTCAAGAGGGTATTACGACCCACGCCATGGAGGCGACCAATCATTATACTCTTGCCATGTGTACTGATATCCAAGCCCAAAGGTAGCACCATGACCCTTCAGTCGTATCGGTTTAGTAATACCCTGGAGATTCTTCCCAAGTCCTTTACTGGGTTCATATCTAGACCATGCCAGTATGCTCTCTATTTTATTGCTCCACCATTTATCTTTCTCGACGGTATTGACACGTTCAATGTGATGATAGGTTTCCCCTCCATTCTTACTTCTATTTCCAATAACCGGGATGGTTTGACTGGTGTAGATGGGGTTACTCTCATCTCCGTGAATGATCACTGCCTGACGATTCCATTCGAATTTCATGGCTTGATGTAGTGTGGATGCCACATCCCCATCGACATGGATCCATGGTCGACCTAATAGAAGATTGTATGAGGCTGGTATGTCAAGCACTTAAAACTCAACGTTGAACCACGTCGGCCCCATTTGCAAGCACAGGTTAATTTCCCCGATCATGGCCCTTTGAGACCCATCCAAAGCTTTCACATTCATGCTTCCTGTCTGTATTTCATGAAAACCTTTGTCCAATCTTTTCAAAGTGTCCAACGGACAAATATTGACGCTTCCGTCAACCAAGACCCAAGCAATAAAGTAGTCTTCGCATCCTACCATAATATGTAGTGCCCTGTTATGATTCAGACCCTCAGGTTGCAACTCATCCTCGTGGAAAGTGATTTTGTGACTTTCCAACACCTGTCCTACCATGTTATACATCTCTCCGCTGGTGATGCTATTGGGCACGTAAGCTTCGCTCAACACTTTCATCAAAGCGTTCTTGTGTGCTTCTGAATTTCGTAACAACGATAGAATGGATATCTGAGCTGGGGTTTTATTCAAGTGATCAATAATGGAATACTCCCTTTCTTATACTTTCCTCCAAAGGTCATCTGGCCCTATTTCAATGATAGGCTGCTTGGCAGTAGCATCCCTACTTGGTCCTCCCAGGTGCTCAGGTGTATAGATTCCTCATGTCCTGGACATTCCTTGTGCGGCATCGGATTCCTCCATCTTTGCCTTTCCTTTTTGCCTAGCTTCGGCAACATAATCCCAGGGTATTGCTTTTAAGTGGAAAGGGGGTGTGATTGATACTGTCACGGTGAAGGGTGTGGCCACTTACACTCTAAACGGAGTAGAGGTGGCCGTAGGCGGAGCCACCTCTACCTCAAATGGAACTGATGCAACTATGTCAACCTCAATTTGTGACTGAGTCTGTACCACAATAGGGGTAAGTGTGACTGAGGGTTTAAAGTCATCACCTTCCCGAATGAGCCCAATCGACTCCTTAGGATCCCACTCTTCGTTTGTCTCTATCACATGTACTCCACCACCTTTGTGATCAGGGAGAGGGTTGTTGTGAACATTGGGTGTGACCTCTTTTGCGTGTATAACCTTGTGTCAATCAGCTTCTGGATCTTTCCTTTCAATGCTCAACACTTGTCAGTGGTGTGACCTTTTATACTGGAATCGTACGCACAAGTTTTATTAGGATTGACCCATTGAGATGGATTCTCTAATGCCACAGCGGGAACAAGAGTGACGTAACATGAAGCTTTCAACCTTTCATATAGCTAGTCAATGTGTTCAGCAATGGCGGTGTATTATTTGAGTGACTTGCGATCAAAATTGGGACTTGGTCTTGGATAATTTTGGCGAGTCGGAGGTGATTGGAAATGAGGTGGTTGGGAGTTGTAGGTATGATAGACAGTGGCTGGTTGGGAGTATCTGGGAAATGATGGTTGATATATAGGAGGTGGTTCTTGGTATGTGGATGGAGGTGTTTGATATGTGGGTGGAGGTGTTCGATAGGTAAGTGGAGATTTCGGGCCTTGAGCCACCATTACTGCCCCAACATCTTTCTTCTTTGATATGCTGCCTGATTACAATGCTTTACTCATGGCCTGTAGTGACTCAAAATTTGTTACCATCCCGCTCTTGATTCCTTCCTCAATCCTTTACCCAAGTTTGATGATATCGGAGAATTTATGGTTTTTAATAACCATCAACCTTTCGTATACTGTGGTTCATGTGCCCTGACGAAGAACTTGTTCATATGTTCTTCATCCAAAGATGGCCTGACCTTGGCTGCTTTCGACATACGGTGGGTAGCATACTTACTGAAAGTCTCTGTGGGTTTCTTCTAAAGATTCTGGACGTAGAAAACATCTGGTGCATTTTCTCTATTGAACCTGAATCGGTCTATGAAATTTGATGTCATACCTACCCAATTAGACCATTTCTTGGGATCCTGGCTGATGTACCAGGACAAAGCATCACCAATAAGACTCCTCATGAAGAGTTTCATCCGGATCTCATCTTTTTCAACCCCGACGAGCTTGTCGCAATAGGTCCTTAGATGAACCCTAGGATCAACTGTGTCGTCAAACATCTCGAACTTAGGAGGTTTGTACCCCTCTGGAAGTTCCACATCCGGCTTTATGCATAGTTCTTCATAATTCAAACCTTCTATCCCCTTGCCGCATCCGACACCCTAGACCCGACTTGTCAATTTCTTGAGTTCTTCAGCTATATTTTTAATGAGTTGGTTCTTCCCTGAGGATTTTGGTGCATAGGAAGTCGGTTGAGTAGAGTGAGGTATTGTCTCCACATATATATGGTTTTTTTGATAAGTGCGGGGGACTTGGGCATAGTGATGATCATTGGTTGAGTTTTGAGGATCGAAAATGGGTTGTGGTGTGTTTTGGGGAGTATGGTAAGTGGACGCCGGTGAGTATTGGATTGATTGGTGGTGGTGTTGTGGTGGAGTTTGTATTGGTAAGGGATTGAGATTTTGAGGTGGATTGGGTATTTATGTGGTACATGAGGATTTTGTGGGTGTTGGTTTGATGTGTTTTGGGTAGGTGCCAGATTCTTTGTGTTCATTTGATTGATGTCGGGGACATTCAGGGTGAGTGATAAATTCTCCAAGTTGCGAACCTGCTCAAGCTCTCCTCGTAGCTCCAGTATCTTTTGTTCCAATTTCAAGACTAGATCATTTAGTGCCAGAGTACTCTGACCGTTGGATACCACTTAAGTCATCCATTTTTGTTTTTCCTTTGCTTTTTGTATTTCTTGGAAGAGGAGGAGGTGGAGGGCCTCTAGATCCGGTATGATACATTGATGATGCCAGTATGAGTGAACCAACCTAAGAGGATGGGAATAATAAAAAAATAAGGAAAAACAAAAAGGTAACAATTTAGTGAGGATTTTGAAGTGTTGCAGTATTTAAACATATATTGCGAGAATGTAAATTTGCGTCCTAATTTGGGAGCCCCGTTGTGCCCGAGGTAGGCCTAACGACAAATAAATTTGGAGAACTTTAGATGCCAATAAATGCCTCATTTCATAATATAAGAAATAGACGAATCCCAAAATGACACTAAGATAATTAATAAGTCATTATTGGCACTTGGACTTATTAATTTTAGGAAAGCAAATAAATCTAGCCTATTTGGTCCCAGAAGGACCTTCCCCAGATTCAATCTTTCTAACTCCATCGTATAGGTTCCCCAGCTCGCGCAGACCCAAAAATAACTAGACTCTAGCCAAATGTCCTCCTTCACTTCCTTCGGCGTTCTGACAATCATTAATCCTCTTTATGACTTTACCTTCCAGCTCCACTATTCCTCGCTCCAGATATTCCAGCTTCATGTTGGAAGTGACTGCCATTTCTTTCCATTCTTCGATCAACCTCACATTCCTCTCATGTATTTCCCGGTGCTCGTTCTCAGAGTCGTGGACCCTCTTGCGCAGCCTGTTATATTTGACTTGAGCTTCAGCTTCTTCGTCTATGATTCTGTTCCCTCGACCGTCTCCTGGCATCGCCATTCCTCTTAGATTGTCTTCTAACCACACCGGGTAGAGAGGTTCGTACCCTGCATGATACCTGTCAGGCACAATGGTGTTCTTTTCCACAATGATTTTGCAGTGCCACAGGTGATGGGCTTGGCACTTGTAAGGAGCGTCGTCGTCTTGAAAGTCTGCTCTGAAATGAATCATCTTAGCAACCCTTGGTACAACTTGTTTCCTGCCTGCTTGCCTTATAACTCCGATAGGGACATAAGGGTATATCCCTCTTAACCCAATCAGCACCAAGTGTAGAGCGTCCCTGGATCTGATGATGAATTCGTCTGTTGGGAACCATTCAAACATCCACTGCACTTTCTCCTCGGTCAGATTGTCGAAGAACTCCACCAACTCTTTGGCACTTTCCGGCTGAGCAAACCTGTCCCGAATGTAGGTCATCTGCTTGGGGTGACGGAAGGCGATATGGTCATTCCAAGCCCTTTGCTGAAATTCCTGGAGATACTGGACCCTTTGAAGATATTCTAATAACCACAACTGCAGCAACAGGTTACAACCCTCGAAATGCTTGACCCCTCTTTGACAGCGCTTCAGAGCCCTGTAGATGTCGGCTATGATCATGGGGACTATGGTGTATGTTTGTCCATTGATTCCTTCCATCAAAGTCTTGGCGACCATGACCAACCTAATGTGTATTCTTTCCCTTTTCATTAGGAACACTATCAGGACCAAGAAGCATATAATGAACACGAACACTCTACGGCGGATGTGGCCCAGAGAAGTGAGAGAGATCTCGTCATGGTAGATAATGTAGGACTTCCTATGGCCATACCAATCATACATATACTCGAAGGGTATGAAAGATTCCTTCAAGCATCCCAAGTCAGTATTTTTCTTCAACCCCATCATCTTTAAAAACTCTTTACTAGTACGGTTCTCCGGCCCTAATAACCCGAGGCTATCCCACGTCAATCCCGCAAGCCCTCGAATTTCTTCTAGAAGTGTTGTCATTTCTATGTCGCCAAAATGAAACACAATTGTTTCACTATCCTAGAACAAAGTGGCATTCTTGATCAACCTGTTGTTTGGCTCAATGTCTAGTAGAGAAAGTAAGCCGCCCAAGTACTTTCTTACGTGTTTCTTGTCACTTGAGAAAAGGTCCTCCCACCAATCTAGTAGCAATGGTGCGATGTTGCTAACCATACCGAATCTAGGGACCTCGTGCCTCATTTTCTGCAAAACAAAAGGGTTAGTCCCTTATCCCCCACCAGACTCGACTATTTATACATTTATGATTAATATAGTAGCATTTAGTTCTCTAAATTAATGCACAGAATGTGGTTGCTTCTGTTTGGGATTATGGAAATCCCGGTGGACTTTTGGATAAGGCTTGTCTTAAGGGATTATTATATGGACAACGTATTAATCTGGCTAGATTTGATCATGATGCATGCACAATTATGATCAGAGTAAGGTTACTATGAAGGTCTAGACTGGTACCCTCAAGCGGAAAACTTGAGGGGGAAAGGCACGGAACCGTCGACTGCACCGTTGATCGACTAGTTTTACAAAATAAGCCTTTCTGAATTTAAGGGTAATAAATTGGAAGAGTGCAACCACTCATCAAGCGTTGCTATAGGATTTTGATACGCAAGAGTGGAATATGATGCGGAGTATATGCAACAATAACAACGTGTTGTCAAGTATTTGCACGTAAGAAAATAAATATAGTATTTAAATGATTGAAAGACAGTTACAGAAGAAGAAAACAAAGAGACACGCCAGTTTCAGGGAAATAAAGAAGTCATAAATGCTTAAAAGGTAAACAGTTAAATTTAAATAAGGGGAAAGGGTACGTGGGATAGAGCATGCTTAAACTAATTCACAATAATAAGTTCGTTATGGTAAGAGCCTAAATATATCCCCAGTAGAGTCGCCATGTTGTCGCGCCCCCTTTTTCTTCCTCTCGAAGAACGTCCGGGTTTCGATATTTCATGGGGCAATAACTCTTTTCCTTTTGTTGGGTATTTGAAGAGTCACCACCTAACGAATTATGGTGCGTTAGGGCACCTTGAGAAATTAACTCATGTACTAGTTTGCATTACCAGAGATTTAGGGTAAGGGCTCGAAATAACGTTGAGGGGAAAGTGTTGGGCACCCCTCACGATCCACAACGGTGGGTCCCGACCAAACTTATACTCATGTGAATTAGTCAAATAAACAGATAAATAGTTTTACCACATACTTGCAAGTAAAGGCATGTTTTGATATTCAAGTAATGAAACAAGGAAAAGGGTTTGAAAAAGTTGCATATATATAAAGAAAAGTAAATTTATTTAAACAACGGGAGTTGGGAAGAGGGGTCCTAGGTTGGTTAGCCTACAGGATCATACCCATGCAATGCCCGGTAATCACTCTTCAATGAGGGGTTACACGTGGAATCAGCACATAATCATCATATCCTTACTATCTAATCCCACCCCACCTTGGTTAAAGCCTAAAGCATTCTAACAGCCTTGAAAGATATCCTGTGCGTGCATTACACGTCCCTTCTTTGTGGCCCTGGAGGCATTTAGGGCCTCTAATTTTGGGTAGTTCTAGACCATCCTGAGGTATTTAAAGGAGAAAAGTCTAGGCGTCAATCAAAACAATTAGGACTACATTTAAAGAGGGAACAATTAAGGTCACAAATTTACCTCCACAAACATAACAAATAAGTGCACGCCTCAAACAACTGTTTTAGGTATTTAAGAGAAAAACTTAAAACATGATATCTAGGTGAGCTGAGAGTATACACTATTGAATTAGGACCAAAATGTGAAAGAACTGAGTCCATTTGCCGATTGATTTTACACTTGCTGAGCATGAGCAGTCGCAGATAGCAGAACATGGTTTTACGGTTGCAGAATTTTAATCATCCTATAGGCTTGCCTAGGCGCATAACAGTGATGTCCTACGAGCATGATATCTATATTGATTAGGAATGCAGTAAAATAGTAAAATAATTTTTTAAACGACAACTTGAGATCCTATAGGCATGCTTTCTAGCAGTATTAATTTAAGGCAGCATTTGAAAACTTATTAAAGAAGCAGACAGATTAACTAATTAAATCGGTTCAGAATAAGCAATCACAAATTGGACTGGCTTTTTCTAACTGAACTGTTTTAAGTCCTATAGGCATGTTTCTAGTTAAGCAAGGTAAAACCAAACAACACTTATTTAACCAAATTAAAGTGAAACCCCTATAGGCATGATTTCTATAGAGCTGATTTTAACCCTATAGGCATAACTTCTATTATTAAAGCCAATTTAGATCCTATAGGTATGGTTTCTAATTATATGGAAGTGAAGCAAACATAACAAACACATTTGAATGAACATAGACCCTATCGGCATGATATCTACCCAATTTTACCCTCAATGTATATATTACCCTCCCTTTTCACTAGGCACCCCACTGTTTGTTTACAATAATTATTACAGACCAATAAATTAAATAAAAAATTACATAAATAAGCAAAAATTAATCTATAGGGAGCTTGCAATAGGCCCAAATGACTTCCAAGCCTCCATTAGTCTCAAATGCCAAAGTTCCATAGGCAAATTCATGTCTAGGTGCGTCAGAGTTCCCTAAGGACCTCAAGAATTTCGGGCAGTGCTCGCACCCAGACTTTCTCAAATGATAATTGATTATTGTGCAGTGTGAAAAGGCCAGCCCTGATATGCCAGAGTTTAGAGAGATCTCAAGGCTCTCAAGACAGTACATATATAAGAGGGGCAGAACCTATTAATCTAAGAGTAAGGTGAGAGTGCTTGACATAGTTTTGAAAAAAGTACAGAGATGACTTTAGGAGTGAAAAGGTTTTCTGAAATAGGAAACAGTTTGGTGGTATAAGACAGTTTTAGAAGAGTACCAAAACTCTTTTGAAAATAGCAAACAATCAATTGGTTATAAAATATCCAGATTCAGAAACAGTCAACACAAAGATCTCACATGGTGATAAAGGGATTGGGGCACGTATGAGTCACATTGGGGTAAATAGATAGGGTACAGAGGAAATATACAATTCAGCAACTGCATAAAACACTTAGGGTCCTATCAGGTTAGCCATGGACAGTAAATAGTTAAGCCATAGATCACAGATGTAATACAAAAATCCCAACATGATCACATAATCAGGGAATTGAACAGATATTCACAAACAGGTTGGTTAAGTATTAGATAACTAGGTGAAGGGTAGACATGCTAATCATACATTGATCAAGACAGAGTTTAGACATGCTAGGCAAAGAAGTAAGCATGAAGACAGGTTGGATTCATAGCTGATGAACTAGTGCATCAATGAAACACATAGGGTTCGTATTTCAAAATTTAACTAGAGACATACCATTTGAAGAAAAGAGTGTAGAATATAAAAGCAGATGTGGTTTCAATGTCTAGCCTTGGCTTCAGCCGGCTAGACCAGTGAATATCACAAGTAGCAGAGAAAAGAGAGCTTTTTGAGTGTAAGTATGCTTCAATCACAATTAAAATCAGTAAGTCTTTCCTTTAATCAAGGGATAATAAATGGTAAAAGAGGGACAAATACTTACGGAAGGAAATCGAGTACAGAGTAGGTAATTAGGGGCGAATGCACAGTGGTTCCAATTAAGGAAACCATCAGTAAGAATCAACAAAATAACAAATAAGGCAAGGAAAATCAATTAAGGTAAGCAGTTAAATTAAAACGAGTAGAGAGGTAAGAATCAAAAGTTTTGTTGAGGAAAAGTGTTCAAATCAAACCAGGAAACAAGGACTCTAGAATAATCAAGGGTTCAATCAAAGAGAAAATCACGTAAAGAATCATCAAGTGTCACAAACAACTTAAATAAAGCAAAAAATAATAATTAGAATGAACATAGACATGGAGGATCACTAGAAAAGTTGAACCAAGAACTTATTAAAGGCATATTAGGACAAGAAAGCCACGAGACATTCAAATGGCTAAGAGAAATCATAGGAACCCAGGCAAGAACAAAAGGCAGTACTCAAATAACTCAGAAACCAAACAAAAGAGTCGAAAAAATTAGGGATTTCAGTATAAACGAGTTGAAGTTAGAGCAATCCTAATGAAATTGGTTAAAACATATAGAAACATAAGATCAAACACTCGAATCACTAAATATTTTGGAAAAAGAAATTTTAGGAAACCCTAGTTTAGAGAAAGATGAAAAATCACTTGAAAATCATACGATTTCTGTAAAAATCACAAGGTTATAGCAAACTCATACGAAACAAGTTTAAATCATCTCAGATCTGTACGGATCTAAGAGGTTCAGAAGAAAGAAATTAGGGTTTCGAGGAAAATAACACAGAGGTGAAGAAACCTGCTTAAAAACCCATAGATCATAGCCAATGCAGGATGATCTTACTCGGAATCACACTGGAACAGCCTGAAACAGGCGAGAAAGGTGCCATAGATGTGAGCCAACTAACCCTGGTCCCTTGAGGACCCCGGAGATGGCAATACCAGCGTGAGAGGCGCTACTAGAGGCCTGGGGGTGGTGAGAAACCACCATAGATAGCCATAGATGAGTGATGGTGAGGTCCGATTAGGGTTAGGTTTGAGAGCGTTTGAGAGAGGAGAGGGATTTCAGGGTGGCGGGCGGTGGAAATGAAGGGTCTTGGGGGGTCATTTGGTTTAATTTTGGAAAGGGAGGCCCTGAACCGTTTATCAAAATGATCAACGAGTAGGATTTGGCCGGGTATTGGGTTGGGGCAGGTGGGATATTGGGCCTGGGTATATTTTTGGGTTTAAATATTGGGCTGGGTATTGAGTTAAATTAAGGCCAAAATTGAAATAAAATAGGGCCAGATTTTAAAAAATTATTTTTAATAACTAAATAATTTATAAAAATAATAAATGAATTCCAAAAATATCTTTATGTACTAAAATTATTTAAAATTTTAAAAATATAAAAGACCATTTTATGCATCAATAATGTAATTATGCATTAGTATGGATTATTATTGCAAAGATATGCAATTTAGCCGAAAAATATAAATATAATTACAAAAAATGCACTAAAAATATTTAAACACTTTGTAGGCATGAATAATAAATTTAGATGACTAAATCATTACAAAAGTAATTTGAAGGATAATTATTGGATATTTTATAAATAAAAGAGAAGAAATAAATTGATATGGAGCCTTTAAAATTATAGAAAATTTATAAAATACTTATGCATGCTTATAACTACATATGTATTATTTTGAAAGCATATCTATGTGTTAAAATATATGAAAAAAATTGGGTATCAACAAGGGGACTTACCGTGAGCTGCATTTCATGTTACGATCTGCAACGGGTAGAGTCTCCATCAGAGCTATTTATATTCTCCTGTCTAATTTGTATTCCAGACAAATGTTGTATTTTATTTATTTCCTAGTTGATACTTATGCACTTGTGACACAACATTTTGGGGGTGCTTATGGGTTGTTCCTTATTGTAGTTGTGAAAATACTATTATTTACCCTGTAAATTCTATTTTTTATTATTTAATTGATGAAAAATATGATTTTAAAAAATAATAAAATCAATAATTAAGTTAATCATTCACTGTTGGCTTGCCTAACGGCAGTATTTAGTGGATTTTGGGTCGTGACACTACTCTTTAACAATAAAAATATTTTTAAAACTTTGAGTTAAACTACTTAAATCTTCACATTAGTAAACATATTTTTTACAACAATTTCAAAGGTATCATATTGCAAATACATGTCTAATATCTTATTTATTTAAATTATTCTTTTTTAATATAAATAATAATATTACTATGTGAAATTAAAGACTTTATGTCATTTAAGAATATATATATATATATATATTTTAAATAACAAGTATGAAAAAAATAGCAAGTTTTTTTTTTTTTTTTTGCATATATGTGTGTATAAGTACATATACACATAAAAATCTTATAAAAACTGATATGCAATACACGGGAATGCACGTGTCAAGAAACTAGTTTATTATAAAAGTAAAGAATATGAAGTCAAATAGTCTAACGATCATGGTTGTGCGCAAAAATCAATTAAACTAGAGAGTCCGAACTCCAGTTATAATGAGATACATGTCAGTAGCTCTCTCAAGCCAAGTCCAATACACAACAATTCACAGTATCACCATTTATTATCGTCGTCGTCTTCTTCTTCTTCAGTGATTTAATCAATGATAAATTAACCGACCGAAAACCTTGTCTTGTTAGAGACATGATCTTGTAATGTGAGATATAGATTATCAACAACATAAAGATCAACAAACTAATGGCACAAAATGACAAATTTACCTTCACTTTCTTCTACTGTAATTAAGGCCACATTCACAAATTTTTTTTTTACATCTTTTCTTATTGATTTTCCAAGCACAACTATCAAATCAGCAGCGACAATTCCACAAGCATACACAGGACACCTCAGATATCAAAGGAAGGAAGAACAAAGGTATTCGATTTGGCTTCCAAATAAAAGTAGTCGCAAAATAAACTGAGCCTTTTTGTGTGAAGTTACCAAAAAAGGTACACTACCCTTTTCTGACCTTACATGTGAAACAATATAAAGCAACATGACCATGCAAAAAAACAGAAAAAAATTTACATTTATCAATGATTTAGAGCTACAAAAATACATGCAACTCATTACACTACAAGTTCAAAAGTCTTTTTTTTCTTAAATTCATGTCCAATCAAATAGCACATGTTCACATATATTGTACAGAAGTGGTAGTGCTTTTTAAAAGTGCTCAATTCTCAAAATGCATTTAATAGGGATATCTTAATAAACAATACTCCCTCTGGTCCATAATAAGTTACTTTTTTGTCTTTTTATTTTGGTCCAAAATAAGTGTTCTTTTATATAATCTAAAAGAAATTAATTTTGGTTTTTCATAATTTGCCCTTATTTACATATCCCAATGTTCTGAATTGAGGGTCTCCCGAAAAAAGCCTCTCTACCCCTCTGGGGTAGGGGTAAGGTCTGCATACAATAGTCTACCCTTTCCTGACCCCATTAGTGGGATTATTACTCAGTTGATGTTATTGTTGTACATATAAGGGTAAGTTAGTCAAAATATATTTTTTCTCTAAGAGTTAGTATTTTCTTAAGGGGGTGCGAAAAGCCAAAAAAACACTTATTGGAAGGACTACTTTTTATCTATTATTTGAAGTGAAAAGGGCCAAGACAGTAGCTAAAATGAAATGTAGAAGGTAGTTTCTAAATAGAATTAGCTAATAATCACTTTTCTCCTGTCAACAAGTAATTCAGAATCATCTTTGTTGAGACCACCAAGTGTGGTGCGTAATGCATAGGATTCCCAGCTCTTAACTAAAGGTGTTAAGTTTGAGCTCGGACAATGGAAAAGCTAATGATAGAAAGTTCGCTTCACGATCCTTAAATGCAGGGGCGGATCTGCCTTAGGTCAAGTGGTGTCACGTGACACCACTTGGTCGAAAATCTTTACTAATTATTTATATATAATTCAAATGAAAAAGCAGGAAAAACGGTAATATCAAATAAGTGACACCACTTGTCACAAAGAGGTGTCTAGCTTATCTGGTCAAAACTTAAAGATTTCTTATCTGGTCAAAACCTGCAATCTTCTACACATTATAAACACCCTTGACCACTAAGCCAAGCGTTTACCTTATGTTAAGGGTGTTCAACATATTATATCTATATGTAAAAACTAAAATTATCCCTACATAAACAATATAATTTTTTGACGAAAGGTGTTCGGATGACCACCCTTGCGCCACCCTAAATCTGCCCCTGGGTGACACTGCTTAAAAATTTTCTGCGTACGCCACTGCTTAAATGAACTCTATGCATCGGATTTAGGATACTGAAGGGTTTTAAAAAAAGAGTAATATTTGTTTGGCAAATCATATGAATATTGATCTATACATTTAAGTTACAGTGCAACAATACATTAACTGTATTTTCTCCTTCACTTCTAATTAATTGCTATATATAAACCAAAATCAACCAACATAAAAGAATTTATTCTTCTTTCTGCTTCCATTCCAAACCTATTAACCTACAAGGAGAATACCTAATTTTGTATTCAGAAATAGTCTCAAGCTTAGGTGACCAAACTTGTTCTTTTGGACCAACCAATTGTTCATAATGTTTCTTCAACTCAGGTGTGTTGCATAAAAACTTACCATCACTAGGACTTGACGTAGTTGCAATATTATCTTGTGATCCATCTTCTTTTCCTCTTGTAAGAAGCATAATTATGAACTCCGGTGACACTTTTATCAAAACCCTACCATTTTCTGCCTTAATATATTGAAATATAGGGTTCTTGAAATTAACAGGTACTCGTCTAGGGTTCGAGCCTAGGGAAGCAAGAGAAGAAGCCGAGAGCACGTTGCTTGATGAGAAATAATCTAGAGGAAAAACAAAGTATGTATCGCCATTTTTGAGCTTATCATCGATGTTTAAGGATGGAATAGGGTTTCCAATATAGAATGAGTCTGCATGGCAAACCATGCAGTCCGGGAACTCGAACATTATCTCTCCGGCTAGCCTTTTTCCGGTGACTATCCTCGTCGTTCCATCGTGAAAAAATAGGTTAACCATTAATGATCTTGAAGGACAAATGGAGTAGCAGCAAGGTGAAATTGTATTTCCCATGTTTTTCCTTCTTTTCTTGGAGGTTGAAAGGAGGAAATTAATTTAATGAGACAAAATAGAGTAGTTGGAATAATGGTTTTTAGTTTTGGTTAAGGGATTTGTTTATATATGGAGAAGTAGTTGACTTTTAGAATAGGTCAGTAATGGTGGCTTTGAATATGTCGAGTTGTATAATTATCATCAATAAACCAATTAATGGAGTTACCCTTTAGGGTGGGAGATGAGGCAAGGACGTGCATGTGAAAAGATAAAATTGTTCAAAAGTCATAGTCTTCTATTTAATTTGTGCTACTTAAATTTAACTTATTTTTTACTCAGCTGGTGCTATTTATTTTCACATATAGTTAATACTTTATAATAGTTTATACCATTTCTATGTAATGTCAAAGTGTAGGAAAATTATTCTAAAAATCAACAAGAATCGTCTACTTAAAAAGTAGTTCACACTGGTAGGGGCGTGCACTATAGCAGCTAAGGAATCAATGGCAGAGACACAACCAATGAAGTTAAATCTTCTTAGTCGGAAAATTGTACTGTACAAATAAGACAAAATAATTTTCTTTCTATAAACTTTGGAATCATCTTGGAATAATGAAAGTTTTCATATTGTACTATTTTAGAGGCAAAAGGTAGTTCGAAAATTGCTTTAGTTTGCAAGCTCAAGTCTTTTGAATTCCCCTGCCAAAATTTTTGGCTTCGGCACTAGCAAAAAAAAGTTATGGCTATATAAAAGGGGTATACATAAACAAGGTTAGTTCGATTTTTATTAAAACCAAACCAATTATATCAGTTTGGATTAGTTTGATTTTGTCGTATTTTTCGAGTTTTTTTTTGTTACATAAATAATAAGTCAATCTTACTTTGTTAAATTTTTTATAAGTAGATATATGTTTAATAAAAATTTAAAAAATTAACAAATATATGATCTATTAAAATATTCTTATGGGATAAATTTATTAGTAGTGCATGATAGTTATTTTTTTAGTTGTCTGAAAATAACTTTTCGTTGATATACACTTTCAAGGTTAATCGAATTTATTTAATAACTAAATATAAAAATCAATATGATACCTAAATAATGATGTATATTATTTAATTTTCAGTTATCGAAATATCATTTTAAATTCGAAAAAGATATAAGAATATATTAAATCTTGACATATGAATATGAAAGAACAAAGAGATTGACGCATTTCAATAACAAAAAAAGTGATCGTATAATATATTATTTAAAGTTAATATTACATCCCATAACAGAATCCCAAATATTTCTAGACAATTTTTAAAGAAAATTCTATATAAAGTCTTAAATATAAAAAATATATTTTTATATCGGTTCAGTTCGGAATTTTATACTCAATACCAAACCAAATCAAACTAAACCTCATTGCGTTTTTTAATCGGTTTGGTTTGACTTTTCGGTTTGATGCGTTTTTTTATGTTCGGTTTATACACCCCTAATATAAATTATTAAATCCCTAGGAAAAATTCTAGTTTAATAGCAAAGATGGTTCAAAAATTATTTTATATCAGAAGTTCAAATCCGAGGCGTGACATTTCAATATCTTTTTGAATCCTAATTACAAACATATTTATTCTCTTTTTCAATTAATTGCGTGATTTAGAGTGTAACTTGTCCATATGTCAATGATTATGTCAAAATGCTATTTGAGGACCAAATAAAGAAAAAATATGTTAATTAAAACAGTCAAACTTTTGAATTTTAATAACCAAACACATGTTATAACCTCAAAAAACATGTATCGAACTAATATTGGTTGGCTTGTGAATTTTAATATTTGAAAATTAAATGTGCACATTGATACATTTGATAGAGCAAGTTGTATATGAATATTTTTCTTTAAAACATCTATGATCTAGTGAATGGAATTTAGTTATAATAGATATGGTAGCATTCAATTGTTCTTTTTTTTTTTTCACTCCCTTTTATTTCCCTAGCTAAGAACGAAGGCATGCTATGAATGTTTTAAAAAACAAAAAAAAAACAACAATAACAAATCCAATGTATTCCACAAATAGGGGTCATGAGAGAGTATTATATACGGTCTTACTCCTACCTTATGCAAGTAAAGAGGCTATTCTCGGTAGACTCTGAGATTTTTTTTATTTAAAATACATATATATATATTTAGAATTGCTGCAATTAAGAAGTTATTTTGACTTTTCAGTTGTGACTAAGACTATAATATTGAGATTTATCTGCACATCATTATCGTATTTGCCTTCATAAGATTTACTGCTGTCCTTTTAATTGTAACTTTATTTTTCAATTTGCAGCTAAGCTATCATTGAACTGCCGTCCAACCAATTATTTCATAGCAATTTATCTTTGTTTTATATTTCTTTTGAGATTTAGTGCATAAAAATATCATCAAATTAAGTACCCCTCAAACCTAGGCTGGGCATATATCGGGTAAAACCGATAACCCGAACCGTTAATTATTTATTGGATTATCGGTATCGAGTTATTGGGTTAACGGTTCGGTAACGGTATAAAATTTTTCACTATTGGGTTATCGGTTCTGGCTTCGGTTTGCCAATTTTGTTAATGGATTAACCGATAACCCAATAAGAATTAATAAAATAATGACTTTACTCTTAAGTATATACATATGCTAGGGCTTTAGTTCATTCTTTCCTACTCTTTCTCAGCCACACACTTCAGTTGTTTCATCTTCATTCTTCATAGACCTTACTAGTTACTCCTAGCGTAACTCTTTAGTCTTATACATTAGGCTTTTAATATCTTCAACAAAATTCATCTTCATATTCGTATTTTTGACCGTTAATAATTCTTTATTTTTTTATTTTTGTTTCTTAATTTTGTGAGCTCATGTTATACAGCCTATACCTACTACAAAATTCTTCGCACTTATCAATTCTCAATCGACAATCTTCGTCAATTTCAGGTATATTTTTGAACATTATTCTTCTGTACAGTACGCAGAGCTTTGACAACAGGACAACGTTTTCTTGTCTTCTACGTGTTTTTCATTTCTGTGTTAGTATTGCATATGCACAGATGTCACGACCCGGATTTATCCCACCATCGGGCGTCGTGATAGCGCCTGCTAACGGATCTAGGCCAGCCAAACATTATACATTCTCTATCAACATCACCAATAAAATATACTGTCAACAATTAATAAATGCGGAAGACTTTTAAGTTTAATAAGATAATATAAGAATGCGGAATTTAAAAATACATCACTACCCCAAAACCTGGTGTCACTAGCTCACGGACTACTATAGAATACTACAACCAATCTGAATGAATAAAAATACATAAGTCTGTTTCGGAACAATGAAAATAAACTGAAATAAAGAAAAGGGACTTCGGCCTGCGAACGCCAGCTAGGCTACCTCGAAGAGTCCCCGGGCTGATGATAACTACTGGAATAAATATCCTATTGCCGCTGTCCGAAATCTGCTCCTGGATCTGTGCACAAAAAAATGCACAGAGTGTAGTATCAGTACAACCGACCTCATGTGCTGGTAACTGCCTGGCCTAACCCCGGCGAATTAGTGACGAGGCTAGACAGGACCACCTAATCAACTTGTACAATTATATATACATATATACACCAAAACAACAGAAATACTGAAGCTAAACAAATAAGAGGGAGGGAACATGCTGTGGGGAGTACAATTGAATATACGGTTTATCAGTGTAATTACTATAAAGGACACAATAATAATTATCACAGAATAAGAAATTCAATAGTTGCACGGCATCAACCTTCGTGCTTTTACTCTCATTCTCACCCAAACAATCATATAAAAATGCACGGCATCACCCTTCGTGCTTTTCCTCACATAACTCTCATTTCATGGCACGGAATGACCCTTCGTGCAAATATAATCAAAGCAGAGCACGGAAAGTACCTTCGTGCATAATTAGTCATAACATAGCACAGAATGACCCTTCGTGCAATTATAATCAGAAATAGCACGGAATGACCCTTCGTGCAATATAATCAGAAATAGCACGGAATGACCCTTTGTGCAATATCACTTTTCCTCACCCAAACAGCAGTCACAACCAAACGGACAAGAAGAAGAAATAAATAACAAGTACTATCCCGGCAAGGGAGTAACAACAATAACAACTGGGTCCCGGCAAGACTTTCACAACCCGGCAAGGGTAATACTCAGTAATTTTAACCATCCCGGCAAGGGATGTATCACAATTCCTTTCAATACTTTCAACTTTAACTCAATAGCATTTATCGATCGAGCCAACGCTTCTCGATATCAATATTTCACAATTCAATTCTCAACTCTGCACAGTCGTAGCAAATTATACTTTAACTCAAGTGAATTTCCAAATTTATCTCAAAACATGTACAAGTAAAAACTCAGGGTCATGCTAGACTCCGGTGTATAGACACTCGTCACCACGCCTATACACCGCACTCGATCATTTAGCAAATAGCAATTTATTATACTCTAATCCTATTCCCTCAAGCCAAAGTTAGATCAAACACTTACCTCGAAGGTTTACGGCCAACTCAATCCTCAAGCAAAGCCTTTCCTTTCGAATTTCGCTCCAATTCAATCGTATCTATACACAATTTATTTAATATCATCAATAATACTCAACAATCCAACCCAAATGCCTAATTAAAGTCTTTCTAACATTCTGCCCAAAAATCGCAAAACCGACCCCGGGTCCGCTTGGTCAAAACCCGAGGTTCGAACCAAAATAAATTCACCCATACTCCCACGAGTGTAAATATATAATTTGTTCTTAAATCCGACCCCAAAACGAGGTCCAAATCACTATTTCTTTGAAAACCCTAACTCTACCCAATTCTCTAATCTTCTACCTATTTTCTCATGTTTAGGCCTAAGAATTTGATTTATGATGATGAAATAACGAGGAAACGATGTTAAGAAAACTTACTCAAAGAGTTATGGAGGAGAGGAAGCTTGGGACTCGTCAATGGAGGGTTTGAGAGAAGGGTTCGTGAGCGAAAAGTGTGAAAATCCCGTATGTTCTGATTCTGTAATTTTAAAAATATAACTGGGCGAAATTGCTCTATGCGATCGCGGAGCAAGGGATGCGATTGCATAGAGTGAAATAAAATTGTACACTGCGATCGCATGGGAGGAGCTGCGATCACATAGAAGGGAAATGTGAGGGGGGCCAGGTTTGTACAATGCGATCGCATGAGGGAGTAGTGCGATCGCGTAGAAGGAAAATGGCAAACTATGCGATCGCAGGAGGTATAATGCGATCGCATAGAAGGATTCGGGTACCCCTGAACTTTGCTCTATGCGATCGCAGCTATACCTATGCGATCGCATAGAAGGAAATCACTGTGCATCTGCTGCAGATTTTTCTGCAGTTTTTCCAAGTCCAAAACGACTCCGTTACCTATCCGAAACTCACCCGAGCCCTCGGGGCTCCAAACCAAATATGTACACTGACTCAAAAACATCATACGAACTTGCTCGAGCGATCAAATCACTAACATAACATCAAATTCAATGAATTAAATCCCAAGATCATCACTTTTCATTTCATAGTTCATAAACCTTAACTTTAGCTATTTAGGTCCGAAACACGTCAAACGACGTCCGTTTTCAACCAAACTTTACAGGAACCGCTTAACCAATAATTATGACATATACCGGGCGTCAGAACCAAAATACGAGCCCGATACTTATATTTTCTAACTCATTTTCATTTTCATTTTTCCTTAATAATTTCAGAAAATAATTTAACAGAAAAATTCTTTTACTCAAGTTCTAGACCTCGGAATTTGACTCCGGGCACATGCCCGAGTCCCATAATTTTCTACGGACCTTTCGGAACCGTCCAATCTCGGGTTCGGGTCCGTTTACCAAAAATGTTGACCAAAGTCAACTATAATCATATTAATATCAAAATTCTTCAAATTTTTCACAAATTCTACATATTTCAACATAAAAGCTTTCGGCTACACGCCCGGACTGCGCCCGCATATCGAGGCAATAGAAAATGAGTTTTTCAAGGCCTCAGAAGCACGAAATAGATGAGGAAAACAGTTGATGACCCTTTGGGTCGTCACATCCTCCACCTCTAAAATAACCGTTCGTCCTCGAACGGACAAAAGAAAGAAGTACCTGAGTCGGGGAACAAATGTGGATAACAGCTCCGCTTATTAGACTCGGACTCCCAAGTCGATGCCTCAGGAGGCTGACCTCTCCACTGAACACGTACTGAAGGAAAATTCTTCGACCTCAACTGCCGAACCTACCGGTCTAGAATAGCTACCGGCTCCTCCTCATAAGATAAATCCTTGTCCAACTGGACAGTGCTGAAGTCTAACACATGTGTAGGATCGCTGTGATACCTCCGAAACATAGATACATGGAAAACTGGATGCACGGCTGATAAGCTAGGTGGCAATGCAAGTATATAAACCACCTCTCCCACTCGATCAAGTATCTCAAACGGACCAATGTACCTAGGTCTAAGCTTGCCCTTCTTCCCAAATCTCATCACGCCCTTCATAGGCGACACACGAAGCAATACTCGCTCACCAACCATGAAAGCTACATCTCGAACCTTGCGATCCGCATGACTCTCTTGCCTAGACTGAGCTTAACGCAGTCTCTCCTGAATAATCTTGACCTTATCTAAGGCCTCCTGAACTAAGTCAGTATCCAACAACCGAGCCTCTCCCGGCTCAAACCATCCAACTGGACTGACATCGCCTACCATACAATGCTTCATGTGGATCCATCTGAATGCTGGACTGGTAGCTGTTGTTGTAGGCGAACTCTGCTAAAGGCAAAAACTGGTCCCACGAGCCTTCGAAATCAATAACACAGGCTCGGAGCATATCCTCCAATATCTGAATAGTCCTCTCGGACTGACCATCTGTCTGAGGATGGAATGCTATACTCAACTGAACCTGGGTGCCTAACTCCTGCTGGACTGCTCTCCAAAAGCGCGAGGTAAACTGCGTACCCCGATCCGAAATGATAGACGTCGGCACACCATGAAGGCAAACAATCTCTCGGATGTAGATCTCAGCTAATCTCTCTGATGAATAGGTG
>MU679594.1:6924-24986 GCA_026770625.1 Nicotiana glauca | reverse complement strand
TGATAATTGAAACTAAAAATGGTAAGTATGATTGTGCATTCATGATTATGCATGGATCGGGCTGCACGCCACAGCGGGTGTGATATTATATTGCGCTTGGGCTGTAGGAGCCCCTCCGGAGTCTGAACCCCCACAGTGAGCGCTGGGTACCCATGGATCGGGCTACGCACCGTAGCGATCATGTGCATTGCATTCATGCATTGATATATTTATCTGTTTTGGCTGTTTTTGTTAGCTGGTGTTACACTGTTAAACGTGTAGGAGTACTGTTCTTAGCTTTATCTTGTGCTATATTTTGGGATTCTTACTGTCAGACATTATATATGTCTATTACCACTGAGCTGGAAGTACTCACTTTACTCCCTGCAACTTGTGTGCAGATTCAGGTACTCCAGGGGCTATCTGAGCTTATTGCTGTTCTTCAGGGCTATCACACGGAGTTGTCGAGGTAGCTGCCTGATGTCCGCAGGACCCGACTTCTCTCCCATTTCCTGTTATTTGACTTTTTTCGCGTACTTCAGACTATGTTGTTTTATAGCACATTTATGCTATTCTGTTAGAGGCTCTTGACTCGTGACCCCCAGATCTGTAGGAGGATGTTTGTACTGATTTATTGGGTTATTTCTATATATTTTCTATACTTCGGATCTTTCTTCATTATTAATGATTTTTGAACAAAGACTATGAGCTGGCAGCTCGGAATGTGTGTGTGATTGGTCTGGCTTTCCTAGCAATGTGCTGGGCGCCATCACGACCGGGTTCGGGGTCGTGACATTATGCCATGTGGCATTTTTTAGGTTGCCACTTGGCCTAAGGAGAGGGCACTTTCCTCTCCTTTTAATAATATATAGATAGATAATTTTTATTTTAAAATTATTTTAAAACTCCAACTTGAAACTACTTCCCGATTTGAATGGGTAGTTCTTCTCTTTTTTCAATTTTTATAGCTATTTAATTTTGCCTTTTATTTTGAAATAATTTTAAAACTCCAACTTAAAACTACTCCCACCAAATTTGAACGGATAGTAAATTTTTTATATATTTATTTTTCATTTTTTTAAATTTTGAATATGAGATATCTGTATTTATTAATCCAAATATATTAACCAATTAATATATATATGTGGTAATTTTTTTATTTTATTTTACTATTTTCGTTTTTATATATATTTAAATTCAAAAATAATAACTTAATTAATTATAAACTAGATAACTAATTATGCCATGTGGCATTTGTTTAGGTTGCCACTTGGCTTAAGGAGAGGGCTTTTTTCTCTCCTTTCAATAATATATAGATATATAGATAGATAATTTTTATTTTAAAACTCCAACTTGAAACTATTTCCCGATTTGAATGGGTAGTTCTTCTATTTTTTCAATTTTTATAGCTATTTTTTTTGGTCGAAATTAGGATTTTATTCCAACCTTTTCAAAAATTACACCATCTGCTCTTTCTTGACTTAAGAGCAGATCTCAAATAAAGAAAATCATTTACATTTCCTATAACAAACATTTCTGTTGCTAATCTATTATAAAAAAAGGACATATAACTATCCTATAAACATCTAGGATAGTTATTTAACTTTTCCATTAGTGGCTTCCATTTCTGCTTCTTATGCCCAGTAACATGAATTTGGATAGCTATCTCTTTTGCTCTATCTTGTATTGTTCTCTTACGCTTTTTGAAATCTTCTACTGTTTCTTTCCATCCATATGTTGTATATCACAGCAGCAAATACAACTCCAGTTATGGCTTTTTTGGATTCCTGTTATTCACATTCTTGATCAACCAGTTAATCTCTTCTTCCCATCTTTGTATTCTTCTGTGGTATCCAATCCATATTAGCATACTTTCCCATAGTTTCTTTGAGTAAGAACATTCAAATAATAAATGTTCATGAGTCTCAAGCAAATCTTTCTCACATAGAACACATCCTTGTTCCACTTGAATTCTCCATTTCATCAATCTATCCACTGTTGCCAATCTTCCATGCATTGCCATCCACATTATGAACTATTGCTTTGGTAAGTTACCATTGATCATTGTTAGAGACTTCCATTTCACTTTTGGACATTTTGGATTGCTCTTTATATATGCTGCTTTGATGCTGAATTTCCCTTTCTTTGCACAATCCTGTATCTTCTGCACATCATTTGACCACCATTCCCTTGCATTAAAAATCTTCCTTACAAGCCAACTTGCCTGCTTAGGAACTTCCATGTTTGCTACATCTTTTCTCTTTATATATTGTCCATGTATCCACTTTATCCAGAGTTTGTCCTTTTTATTCACTAATGCCCATAGTAGTTTTGTTATTGCTGCCTTGTTCCATGCTTCATAGTTGATTATATTTAGACCTCCTGCTGCTTTTGGCTTGCACAAAGTCTCCCATGAGATAAGATTTCTCTGGCTTTTTTCATTACTTCCAGTCCACAAATATCTTCTACATATGCTATCTACCATCTTGACAATCTTCTTAGAAATGAGGAACACTTGAGCCCAGTATGTCTGCATTTCAAATAAGACACTCTTGATAAGTTGTAGTCTACCTGCATATGAGAGGAACTTAGCTGTCCAGCTTCTAATTCTGTCCACAATTCTTTCCACCAATGGCATACACTGCTGTATACTGATCTTCTTTGCTGATAATGGTACTCCCAAGTATTTGAATGGTAATGTTCCTTCTGATAGTTGCAATTCAGCTAGCATTTTCTTCTTGAACTCTTCTTTCACTCCAGCTATGTATAATGAACTCTTGTCTAAATTAGCATGCAAGCCTGATACTTCTGAGAATTGCTGGAAACAATTGATCAGCATCTTCATGGATATCTCATTAGCCCTGCAACACATAAGCAGATCATCTGCAAAGCAGATGTGGATAATCTGTAATTTCCTACATTTTGGATGGAAATTAAAGTTTGGTATCCTTGTCAGTGCCTTCAAGGATCTGTTGAGGTATTCCATGGCTAGAACAAACAGGTAAGGTGACATGGGGTCACCTTGCCTTAATCCTTTCTTTGCTTTAAACTTTTCTGTGAGCCCTCCATTCAACAATAGTGAGTAACTCACTGTACTAACACATGTCATGATCAGTCCCACTAGTTTGTAGGGCAGACCAAACTCCAACAATACTGTTCTCATAAATCCCCATTCCACAGAATCATATGCTTTCCTAATATCCACCTTTATCATACACCTAGGTGAAACATTCTTCTGAGTGTATCCTTTTATTAGTTCATGAGCCATTATCACATTATCTAATATATTCCTTCCTTCAATAAAGGCAGATTGGGCAGGACCAACCAGATAATCCACTACTATCTTCAGTTTGTTTGTTAAGAGTTTAGCTATAATTTTGTATAGAGTTGAACAACAAGCTATAGGTCTAAACTCCTTCACAAAACTGGGATTTTTTTACCTTTGGTATCAATGTGACAGTTGTGCAGTTTACCTCCTTCATCAGCTTTCCATTTTGAAAAAAATTCTGCACAGCCTCTATAACTTCCTCTCCTATAATTGGCCAGTATTCCTTAAAATATTTAGCCGGGTAACCATCAATTCCTGGTGCCTTATCATTGGGCAGGTTCATTACTACTTGTCTGATCTCTTCATTAGTGATTAGACTTAATAGTTGCTGCTGTTGAATAACTGTCAAACATGGTCCATCTCTTGCTATAGTTAGATCAATTGCTGACATTTGATCTGCTGCTTCTCCCAGTAACTGCTTAAAAAATTGGATGAACTCCTGTTGAATCAGCTTTGGTTCTGTGATTTTCTCCTGGTTTTCCTTATAAATGCAGCTCACCTTGTTTCTTGCCTGTCTAGCTTTCATACAGGCATGGAAATATTTTGTATTGTGGTCTCCCAACTGTATCCATGTAGCTCTTGATTTCTTCCTGACAATTTGTTCTTGGATTGCTTCCCATTTCTCAATATCAGCTAGGCATTTCCTTTCATCTTCTACCAGACCTTCATTAAAATAATCTTCATTTAGCTTCCCTTGAATTTGATCCAATTCTTCTCTCATCTTGAATAGTCTTTTGTCTACTGATGAATGTTCCTGTTGTATACTCCTAGCTTCAATCTCAATTTGCTTCAGTTTTCTCCAGATTGTGGCCATAGTATCTCCTCTTCTTCTTTGTCTCCATACTCTTTGTACTATCTCCCTATATTCTTTCTGGTTCATTACAGTAGTTAACAGTCTGTATGGTCTGTTAACTTTTATTCTTTGTATCTCAGTACTTATCATTATTGGAGTATGGTCTGAGCATCCAGGAAGCATGTATTGAGCCTCTATTCCAGTGTATATGTTGAACCATTTAGCATTCCCAAAAGCCCAGTCAATATGACTATAAATCCTTGTTTCAGCATCTCTTTTGTTGCACCATGTGAATTCACCTCCTCTTTTAGTAATCTGCCCAACTCCTATATCTTCAATACAACTTTGAAAATCTACTACTTCAGCTTGTTGTACAGGATTACCATTTATTCTATCATCAACATTTAGTACACTATTGAAATCTCCTATTATAAGCCAAGGATCCTTCAATTGTATACTTCTCAGATTTCTCCACAAAGACTGTCTATGTTGAATAGTATGCAATCCATCCACAAAAGTTATGTAACAAGTAAAGTTAGAATTCTTATCTTTTACATAACAATGGATGATTTGCTCAGTCTTCTCTATTACATTTACATTAACATGGTTATCCTTCCACATTAACCATATTCTCCCATTTGGTGCATATTCATAATTGTCCTCAATTTTCCAATCATTACCTATATTCCTTTGCACTTCCTTTGCTTTCTGCTTTCTGACTCTTGTTTCAAGGCAAGCTATCATATCCACTTTGTTTCTCAGCAAGAATTTTTTCACTTCTCGCTGTTTATGGGACTTATTCAGTCCCCTTACATTCCAGGAAATGATGATCATGGTGGTTGAGCATTAGGAATGCTTTGTAAGCTCCTTTGTCCTATTTCTATTCTTGTGTCTGCTTTCCCATCTTGTTCAGGTGGATTTTCTTTTATCATCAGAGGTGCAAACCTGTTTCTATTTGCCAATTCCTCATAGTTGATCTCCTTATGCTTCACAGTTTGTGTATTCATCTTCTGCTTACCTTTGTCTAATTCTTGTTTCTCCTCTTGTACATTGTTTCCAGCCTTCTGTTCCTTTACTTCCCTTGCCTTCCATATCATTTTCCTCTTTTTTCTTCTTCTTTTCTGCTTGTCTTCTTCTTTCCATTCCTCTATCTGTTGGCATTTTCCTTTCTCGTGACCAAATTTGTTACATTCTGTGCAGAATTTTGGTTTCCACTCGAATTCCACCAATTGAATCCAGCTTTTCCCCCCAGGTATCTCAATGTGAATTTCTTCTGGTAAAGGCTGTGTGATGTCTATTTCAACTAGAACTCTAGCATATGAGACTCTCTCACATTCCGCAGTTAATCTATCAGTACAGATTGGTTTCCCTAGAAGGCTAGCAATCCTTCCTAGGTTCTCCTCAGTCCAAAATTGAATTGATAAGCCTGGAAAATTTACCCACAGTGGTACAATTCTCATGGATTCCTTCTTCATCTGGAAATTTGGATCCCAGTCCTTTAGTATCATAGGTCTATTATTAACAGTATATGACCTTTGCTGCATAACCTTTTCTTTATCCTCTATTGATTCAAACTTGAAAATGAAATAACCATCATCATGCTCTAATACTGTTGGAGTATGAAAAAAATTCCAAACACTATAAACAAACTTTAGCATCTCTTTAAACGATGGATTTCCACCTAAAACATACCCTATTAGAGCTGTCTTCCATTTCTGAACTTGCAGATCTATCTCTTTTATGTTTAATTTGGCTATTTTCACTCCATTCTGCATCACCGGTGGATAGAATTTTAGCTGCATGCCCTGCGATTGTGTTCTGTTCCCTTTCACTGCTTCCGCCATAGTCGGCTTCTGAGATCCAGCTGAATATGTCAATCTCCTTGCTGCTGTGTACATTGTTACCTCCTCTGGTTGCATGGTCATCTTCTCCACTTCCGGTGGAGCTTGCATCACCGTCGACTTTATAGCTATTTTTTTTGCCTTTTATTTTAAAATAATTTAAAAACTCCAACTTGAAACTACTCCCACCAAATTTGAATGGATAGTAAATTTTTTATATATTTATTTTTTTATATTTAATTATAAGATATCTATATTTATTAATCTAAATAAAGTAATATATATATATATGGTAGTTTTTTTATTTTATTTTATTATTTTCATTTTTATATATATTTAAATTCCAAAATAATAACTAATAACTAATTATAAACCAAATAACAAATTATGTCATTTGGCATTTGTTTAGGTTGCCACTTGGCTTAAGGAGAGGGCTTTTTCCTCTCCTTTTAATAATAAAACTAGTAATCGTACCCGTGCGATGCACGGTCAATATTAAAAAAAAAATTATAATCATTCTTGTTTGATATTATTAGACCGTATTGCTTTAATAAATTTTAATTGTCATTTTATTTGTCAATACGATATATTCAACTCTCACCGATATTTGAGTAGTTAATTTCTTTATTAATTTTCAATAAATAATTTTTTTGTTATTAATTAATTATATCATGTGGCTTTTATCAAGGCTAACACTTGTATTAATGTGGTGCCTTTTTCTTTGGCTTTTAATAATATATAGATAGATTATTAATATATTACTTGTATAATATTTTTGTCTGCTATTTTTTGTAATATAATAGAAGATATACATTTTATTACTTTAGAAAATAAATATTTTTTATTTTAAATTTTATATTATTTTTCTCAATAATATTGTTTGAATTTTAATGGATAGATATACTTTTTATTTAAAAAATAAAAAGAAAATGATTTTAAAAAATAAAATAAAGAAATTAACTAACCTAAACCAACTCTCCCCCATGTTTTAGTAGTTAATTTAGGTAGTTAAGTTCTTTGTTAATTTTCAATAGATAATTTCTTTGTTAATAACTAATTATTCCATAAGGTTTTTTTCTAGGCTACCACTTGGCATAAGGAGAGGGCTTTTCTCTCCTTTTAATAATATATAGAAAATATATAGAATATAGAATATTAGAAAGAAACTACTCCACAATTTGAATCAAAAGTTTTTTATTGCTTTATTTTAATTTTAAAACAATTATAAACTCCAACTTGAAGATACTCCCCAATTTGAAATGGTAATTTTTATTTTTTTTATGTTAAAACTCCAACTTGAAACTACTCACCGACTTGAATGGGTAGTTTTTCTTCTTCTTTTTTCGTTTTTTATTATAGTTAATTTTATTTTTCTTTTATTTTTTTTAATTTTTTAATTTTAAAATATTTTTAACACTCCAACTTGAAACTACTCCCACCCAATTTGAATGTGTAGTTATTTTTATATATTTATATTTTTGATATTTTTATTATAACTAACTATGCGATATCTATATTTATTAATTAAAATAAAGAAAACAATATATATATATATATATATATATGGTAGTTAATTATTTTTTATTATTTTCGTTAATATAAAAACTAATAACTAATTATTAACTAAAAAATTAATTATTAACTAATTATGCCATCTGGCTTTTTTTTTTATGCTGCCACTTGACTTAAGGAGAGGACTTTAACATCTCCTTTTAACAATATATAGATATAGATAATATATAGATATAGATTTGAACATACTAAACTTCGGTTCCAAGGACCAAAAGTGGGTTCTATAATTTTCATTTCTTGGGTCAACCAAAGAGAAACAGTAATTCGGTACTAATAATAATATAGTAATCATCATCACAATAACAAAGAAAAAGTTTAATTATATAGCAGTTTGTTCAATAAACTTAAGACCTACATTTATATCAGTATTTATTCTTTTTGCTGCAGAACTCATAAAGAAAGTGAAATTAAACAAAATAAATAAATAAATAAATAAATACTAACAAATTATATTCTCCAAATACTCTTAAATAGTCGATTACTTGCTCAACAAGAAATCTTCATGATCATGTACAGTATCGAAGCTCCAAAGAAATCTGTCTTTCCAATCTAAGTTGCCTTCTAAAATTAGCAATAAACACCTCGGATCTTCGATCAATGTCATTTTCATCATCGTTATCCTCGTTATTGACATTATCCCGAGCAACAACACTTCTGGTTCTTTGAATACAACGTATAGAAGGACTGTCCTGTTGTTCAAATTCATCAATGTCGCGAATTACATCGTATAAGGAGCTGCCCTTACACTTCTTGAATAATCTAATAGGATGTTTCCTTCGAAAGCTAAGGATTTTTGAAGTTAATTTCCATTTATGCATGTTATAAGAACTAAGTAGAAATGTAATCTTCTTGGCTGCATTTTTCATGAGTGTCTTTAATAGTGACCAATTTTGTGTTTTCATGGCTAAGTTTGAGAGTTGGATCTATTGTGTGTTAATGTGGGAAGAGAAGGTAAGGGTTGTCTTATAGAGAGAGAGCTGAAAATTGTGAGAGAAGTTACACGGTTTGGCCGGACGATAAAGAAAAGCTAAAACTATTATTCACACTACACACTTGAACCTTAATTTGGTATTTGCTATTTGACACTAAAACTATTTCATTCTTTGTTAAATGACAAGAGGGGTTGCTCTAATGGTAAGCAACCCCAATTCCAACCGAGAGGTTGTAAGTTTGAGTCTCCCCAAGAACAAGGTGAGAAGTTCTTGGAGGGAAGGATGTCGAGGGTCTATTTGGAAATAGCCTCCCTACCCTAGGGTAGGGGTAAAGTCTGCGTTCACACTACCCTAATCGGACCCCACTAAGTGGATCGTTCAATATTTGGTCGATTTATGTCTCCATTTTTTCCCTTTTTTCTTCTTTTTCCGTCCATTTGTCCAAAGAAGTTCAAGTGGAGCCTTCAGGGCAATGGCATATGTAGACCTTTCTGTTTATTATATAATAGAAATATCTCCTAATATATATATGCTTGATTCTTTTTTATGAGTCGACACTAAAAAAGTTATCTGATAAAATGTGGTGACGAGACTTGAACCAAGACCTCTGCTGCTCTATCCCAAATTAATAAAATTAGTTTTAGTATACGTGCGTTGTACGTGAATTTCACATGTTTCAATAAAATAATATATAAATATAAAATAATTATGTGTAATAGTGATGTTAGTATATAAATATAAAATGATATAACTTATGAGTAATAGCTATTGATATCGAAATACATATAACATTTATTTAAATGGAAAAATAAATATTATTACATTGCTGCAATGATTGAATTTAAGGTAATGAGGTGCCATCTAAATCTGAAAAGTTGAAGATAATATTGTGTTTGTTGAGATAATAATATGTTGTGCTGTTGTATCATATATTTGATCTCATCATAGACAATATAGTTGGTGTATGTTTATTTTTGTCACTTGAGCGACCAAAACCATTGTGTACCTGGTAAACATGAATTGCAACATCTACAAGGTAATATAAGAATCCTGTATTCTTGCACTTTGTAGTTTCTAGAAATATGACTCTTCAAATATTTTTGTGCCAAATTGCATAGCTAAGTTTTTGTTGATCCGTGAAAAGAGATTTATGTATTCAATTAATATAAAGCCGATGTTGGAACGAACATGAATACCTTTTATTTATGCTAGTATTTTATAGCGTCGTTTGTCTGAATTAAATAATAGTCTCAACCATGAATTGTTACAATAATCTTTTATATAGTTGTAATATGGACTTATTTTCTTTGTGCAATTTTAGTTTATAACAAATTACAATAATAATGTCAACACAACAAACAACTTTAAATAAGAATTACTTGTATTTCAAAAACAAATACTAGTTTAACAAAACAAACAGTATTTCCAATATTATCATTTTCAGCCATGTGAAGTGAATGAAGAATGTAATTTACAGTCTTAAACGAGTTGAATGAAGCAAAGCAAGACGAAGTCAGCACTCCTCGCTCTTGAATTAAAATTATGGCTGGAAAGAAATCAATTTGAATAAGTTCCTTATCAAATTATTAGAAAAGTAGCTTCAGTTATTCAAAAATATGATGCGAAGTATTTTTAGACAATCATTGTTATATAAACAATTATTCAAATTTAATAGCAAAGTCATATTTGATTCAGGAACCACAACAATCAAAAATTCAAGGAAGACCTCTATTATCTCTTGATGTTCTAAATAAAGGAACCCTTTTTTACAACTATTTTCAGATATAAAACAAGACAACCCAAGACTTTCAGTAACTTTCAATAAAAACTGAATTTAAAAGAGAAATTAACTGTATTTTTAATTATAGAGAGAAGTAATCAAGTAAATATTCAAATACTTGTATACAAAAACTGAACGGAGAGCAATAGTTATTAAGTTGGATTGAGTGGAGTAGATTCCAACAGAACCAACTGAATAAATTCATTCAAAAGATGAACATTTAAGGTTTCCTACCATATGCCTTTCGACAGCAAATCACTTTCTACATTCAAATATAGAAACAGAAGAAGAAAGACTAGTAGAAAAGAGAGAAAACATACCTGAAAGTCGAAGAAAGCTGCGGGCTGCGGCTATGTCTTTCCGAACGGAGATAATCACGGCGACTTTGGGCTGTGGCATTAGAATAGAGCAGAGAGAACGCGTCGCTGAAATAATAGGGTTAGCATATAGCCGATTAGGGTTAACTCTTAAGTGAAGGAAAGAGTACTAGTAAATAATAAGGGTATATTTGTCTTTTTACTATATCTTATCGGTTTATCGATAAACCGATAAACCGAAGAGGACAAATCAAAATAGAAATCGATAACTCGATAACAAAATTTTCGAAATCGAAATCGAAATCGAAATCGATAAATCGATAAACCGATATCGATAAACCGATAACGAATAATCGATTCGATTTATCGATAAACCGATTCGAATGCACACCCCTAATTTTAACCATACTTCATAGAAAGGACTTAAACTATATATAAGACCTGTACCGGATGCCAGAACCAAAATACGGGCCCGATATCATCGCTTTCTAATCAAGATTCATTTCAAATTTTCTTAAACATTTCCAGAGAATATTTTTTCTTAAAAATTCTTTTCTTGGTCTTGTGACTTCGGAATTTGATTCCAGGCATACGCCCACGTCCCATATTTTCCTACGGATCCTTCGGGACCGTCAAATTACGGATCCGAGTTTGTTTACCCAAAATATTGATCGAAGTCAAATTTATTCATTTTAATATCAAAACTTAGCATTTATCACAAAATTTCATATGTAAGCTTTCCGGCTACGTGTCCGAACTGCGCATGCTAATCGAGGCAATCCTAAATAAGATTTTCAAGGCCTCGGAAGCACAGAATTCATTTAAAATAAGTGATAACCCTTTGGGTCGTTACATTAATACGTCATCCGCATCTGCATCATCAAACATAATACTTTCTTCCTATAAGACATGTCGCACCCGCTTCCCATGGGTAATGGTGACTTTGGAAACTTTATTGGCTACTGTGTACATCACACCATTGATTTCTTCAGCTCCGCGTATAACATTAACGATCATTTTGGGAGAAGGCGATTTAGGAGGCTCCTGCATATTCTTCATGTATGCTTTCTTAACTTTCTCACTGAATAATTCGGTGAGATATCCTTGCTTCAACAGAGTATCAACTTCACCTTTTAGAAACCTACAATCTACCATTTTTATGACCATGATCGTTGTGAAATTCGCACGAGTGATCAGGATTGTGCCTGTTTGGATTTGATCTCATTTATTTTGGTTACCGCACCTTATCACCCATTCCTCTTAAAATAGCTACGAGCTCGAAAGTGCTTACATTAAAATTATAACCACCAAATCTTGCTTTCAAATTTCTATCATCATCCCGCGACTCTCGTGTGTTACGATCATTCCCAAACCTTGATGAGGAGCCTGGCTCTCTATTCCTCGATCTATGATCATACCTTGAATTGTTATGCTTTGATCGTGAATCTTTTTCTGCTGGGCCCATATATGGTGCGTAACTATTTTTACCGGACCTTTTTTCTGTTTTCGCCCATCTCGAACTCACCTTTTCCTCTTTTTTGAGATCGTGAGATAATATCTTCTTCTATCCTTAACTTCGTGCTATGCCTGTTGTAAACGTCATTCGATGTTGTTGCTGGGAATTCATGAAGACTTTCCTTAAGTTGCCTCGTGGCTTCTGAGCTTTTTTCATTCAAATTACTAGTGAAGACTATAACTGCCCAACTATCTGGTACACGTGGTAACATTATTCTTTTACGCTGGAGCCTATCCACGAACTCTCTAAGCAACTCTGAATCCCCTTGCTTGATTTTGAAAATATCTTCCATGCTTTTTTCGACTTTTTGAGCTCCCGAATATGCTTTGATAAATGAATCTGCAAGCTCAACAAAAGAATTTATGGAATTTTCGGGTAAGAGAGAATACCATGTTAATGCTCCCTTAGTGAGTGTTTTACCGAATTTTTTGACCAATACTGATTCAATTCTTGTTTGGTCAAGTCGTTGCCTTTTACACCAGTTGTGAATGCAGTCACGTGGTCTCGTGGATCAGTTGTTCCATCGTATTTTGGAATATCGGGCATTTTAAATTTCTTTGGAATTGGGAGAGGAGCAACACTTGGATTCCAAGGTTGTAGTGAATATTTGTCCATATCTATCCCTTTGATTACAGGTGGTACTCCAGGTATTTGATCTATGCGGTCACTTTGCTCCTTGAGCTATTTCTGCAATGTTAATACTAAATTTTGTAAATCAAAATTAACTAAGTTACCTGGTTCTCCATCTCGTGAGTCGCTAGGAATTCCACCACTACCCGAACTAGCAAGCCAAGAACGATGATTTTCCAAAGTGTTGTTATTTGGAGTTGGTGTAGGTGGTGCAACATGTAACTGGCTGGCAAAGGCCTCAAGAGCTTTATTGACCTGTTGAGCGATTAGCTTTTGCAAAGCTTCATTGATAGCTTCATCATTTTCAAATTGAGCATTTGCATTTGATTGAGATCCATCAGGAGTGACTTCTCGAGACCGCCGAGAGGAGCTTTGTGGAGAAGGGATCGGGGTGCGATCATGTTGTGGATTCTCCTGGAGTTGATGGTTTATTTGGTTTCCTTGGTTGTTGTCATTAACGTTTGACATGGTTGTTGAAGCAACAAAAAATATTAGGTTAAGAAAGAATAGATTATCAGATTTCCGGTAACGGAATCAATTTGTTTAACCAAAAAGTGGAACTTCGGTCAAAGTTTTATTTTAGAAAAACTCGGGTTACTGATAATCAAAAATGAATAAAGAAAATTGAGTTTGCTAATGATAGGATAAACAGAAGAAAACAAAGTAAACTAGTATATTCAGATGATCTGTTATGTCCTTACAAATGACCAGTCTTCTCCTTTTTATAGCTACCTCTAAGATATACGTTTTTCTTTTGTCATAATAAGACTATTATAGACAATTAAAGGCATTAAATGCTACGTTACATAATCATTATAATTTAATACAGATTCTCTAACGTTTTCGATTTTTAATGCTTATTGAATACTGTATATGTACTCTCTTATGCTGTCAGATTCATTCTCCTTAATTCTTGAATTTAAATAGGTACGAACATCGTGTCTTTTGAATATCTGCTCGGGCCTCTGCTCGTATCTATTGCAACCCGTGCCTCTTTGCTAATCATCATTCTTTGACCAGCTTCCGTGTCATGACATGTCATCTTTCAATCACTTCAATATATATAAACTCAAATTTTCCCAATACAATAGTACTCAAGAGAAAAAGAAGAAGAAGATGCAATACTCCATTCAGTACTTTTCTTCTTAAGCTATATATTGGAGTTTTCTTCTGTTTTCCATCAGATAGTTGGCATCTAGTAAAATATAAGAACAACAGTAAGCACAATAACAAACAAACAAAATTAATTAAACACAAGTTTAATATGTTAAATAAACATACGTAAGACCTACATTGATTTCTTATTCTTTTTGGCTGCAGAACCCAATAAAGGAATTGAGAAACAAAATAAATAAATAAATAAATAAATAAATAACAAATTATATTCTCCAAATACTCTTAAATAGTTGATTACTTGCTCGACAAGAAACTTCATGATCATGTGCAGTATCGAAGCTGCAAAGAAATCTGTCGTTCCAATCTAAGTTGCCTTCTAAAATTAGCAATAAACACATCCGCTCTTCGATCAATGTCATTTTCATCATCGTTATCCTCATTATTGACATTATCCCAAGCAACAACACTTCTGGTTCTTTGAATACAACGTATAGAAGGACTGTCCTGTTGTTCAAATTCATCAATGTCGCGAATTGCATCGTATAAGGAGCTACTCTTACACTTCTTGAATAATCTAATAGGATGTTTCCTTCGAAAGCTAAGGATTTTTGAAGTTAATTTCCATTTATGCATGTTATAAGAACTAAGTAGAAATGTTATCTTCTTGGCTGCATTTTTCATGAGTGTCTTTAATCGTGACCAATTTTGTGTTTTCATGGCTAAGTTTGAGAGTTGGATCTATTGTGTGTTAATGTGGGAAAGGAAGGTAAGGGTTGTCTTATATAGAAAGAGCTGAAAATTGTGAGAGAAGTTACACGGTTTGGCCAGACGATAAAGAAAAGCTAAAACTGTTATTCACACTACACACTTCATGAACCTTAATTTTGTATTTGCTATTTGACACAAACTATTTCATTCTTTGTTCTAAATGACAAGAGGGGTTGTTTTGATGGTAAGAAACCTCCACTTCCAACCAAGAGGTTGTAAGTTTGAGTCTCCCCAAAAGCAAGATGGGAAGTTCTTGGAGGGAAGGATGCGAGGATCTATTTGGAAACAGTCTCCCTACCCCAGGGCAGGGGCTGAGGCAGGGGGCGCAAGGGTGTTCACCCGAACACCCTTCGCCGAAAAATTACACTATATATATAAGACAAAATCTATTTTTTATCTCTATATATTAAGTTTTGAACACTCTTGACATAAGGCCAATGTTTGGCTCAGTGGTCAAGGGTGTTCAAAATGTGTAGAAGATCCCAGGTTCGATTCCCGTGAGCTGCAATCCAATTTTTTTTGAACACCCTTAGTATATATCCTGCCTCAGCCACTGCCCCAGGGTAGGGGTAAGATCTGCGTACACACTACCCTCCCCAGACCCCACTAAATGAGATTATACTGGGTTGTTGTTGTTGTTGTTCTAAATAACGTGTAAGTTTATGATTATACGAAAAAGGGTCAGATATATCCTTCAACTATGCCAAATTGAGTAGATATGCACATCGTTAATAGATAAGCTCATCCATACCCTTATCGTTTAATATTTGGTCCATTTATGTCTCCATTTTTTCCTTTTTTTCTTGTTTTTCCGTCCATTTGTTCAAAAAAGTTCAAGTGGAACCTTCAGGGCAATGGCATATGTGGACCTTTCTGTTTATTATATAATAGAAATATCTCCTAATATATATATATGCTTGATTCTTTTTTATGGGTCAACACTAAAAAAGTTATCTGATAAAATGTGGTGATGAGATTTGAACCAAGACCTCTACTGCTCTATCCCTAAAATTAATTAATCGACTCAATTCATATTTAATAGAGATAAAATACGGGTTAACCGGTGGATAATATGGTTCGTCAGTAGAGATGTTCCCACATGTGGGTAACCATATTAGCCATAAATTCTTGCATATGATCATTTTTTGGAAAATTCTTAGTCTCCCTAACTTGAGGAACCCCCGATTTGAAGCTTTACAAAGGTAAAAGTTAGACTCATTGGTTATTCATTAATTACTCATTTGTTATCTATTTTCTAAATGAATAATATAGTTCTTAAGGGGTGTACATGGACCAGGTTGGTTCAGTTTTTATTAAAACCAAACCAAACCAACTACATCGAGCTGGATTGATTCGGATTTTTCGGGTTTTTTTTTGTTATGTGAATATTATTTCAATCTTACTTTGTTAAACTTTTTATAAGTAAATATATGTTTAGTAAAAATTGAAAAACTTAACAAACATATGATCTATTTAAATATTTTGATGGTAGTATTTTGTTAATAACACATGATAGTTATTTTTTTAGTCCTCTGACAATAATTTTTCGTTGATGTATACTTATAAGGTTAAACGAATTTAATAATTAAACATAAAAATCAACATGATACCTAATTAGTGATAAGTTCTATTTAATTTTAGATTATCAAAATACCACTTCAAATTTGAAAAAGATATAAGAATTTAATAAATCTTGATATATGAACAAGGAAGAACAAAGAAATTGACGCATTTCAGTATTACTTGATAAGAAAGTGATCATATAACTCATTATTTAAGGTTAGTAAAAATGGAGTACTTCATATTCTATTAAATATTACATTACATAAGAGAATCCCAAATATTTTTAGAATTTTTGTAAAGAAAATTCTATATAAAGTCTTAAAAGTATATATAAAAATTATATATTTATATGTCGGTTTGATTCAGGTTTTTTTACTTAATACCAAACCAAACCTAGTTGGATTTTTTAATCGGTTTGGTTTGACTTTTCGGTTTGGTGCGGTTTTCCGGTTCGGTTTGTACGCCCATACTTCTTATCCATATTTGATCAATTTTTAAAAAAAATCATTATTCAACCCATTTTTTAATGGATAATGAATGGTTAACTGTTTTCTTTTAATTATTTTGTCATCCCTACTCAAAACCAACAGATAGCTCTTTTGAGATTGAGTTAAATATTTATTTTCTTTACGTGATATTAGAACCAGACTTTTAATTAATCCAAGATTGGACAATGTGTTATGTTATCGAAGCTCCAATTAACCAGGCTGGGCATGAGACTAATCTCTATTCTTGATTTACCCATGTGGAGCATTGTGTTATGTTACCCATGCTCCAATTAATCAAGCTGGGGGTTCTGCTCTTTGCTTTGAAATGGCAAGATTCTTAGTAAATTAATTATGTTTGCTAATATTTTGTCGAACAATTTCCTACAAAGTACAATGTAACTGCAGTAACTTCATTTCTTTTCAGTTTAGACTTGACCGTATTGTATTGGTCAAAATCTGACCATCTCGACCAGGGCGGTCACGATCGTATTTTCGCCACCAAGTAGCGAGTCATGTCACTCCCATCCCTTCTTAAAGGTATTCGACACGACCACCAGAGCAAGGCATCCCCACGACCACCAGAGCAAGGCATCCCCACGACCAGAAAACCTTACTGCCCCAGGTACGACAAAGTCGTGACAAAGACAAGAGGGTTTTTCGATTATATATATCAGCACAAGTAAGCTCTAAAGGAGAAGGAAGCTTTTTCTCCGGAATCTCCAAAAGCAAAGAAGATACCCAAAATTCCACCTCAAATGAAAGAAGAGGAAGCTCCATCCTTATATCCCAAAAAAGGTTGAAACATTTTGTAATTATTCTTCCTTCTCTACGGGGAGGAAGGCAATGTTCAAATTTAAGCAAGATCTTCTAGCTTCTTGTTCGTCAAATATGCAATTGTTATTATTTAATCTACCGATCTGGTTTTAATTAAGTTTGATTACGATTTACCCCATCATCTTTGACTGATTTGCTTAAAGAGAGTTAAAAATCTTTTGAGTCAAACACGTATGTCATTGTAACACAAGTACTGATTTGTTTATATTTGCACAAATAAGAGTAACAGATATAGGAATTATACAAATTAAGTTAATATATTTTTGAAATGATAAATTAAGTATAAATATGATTTTTTTATTAACAGTTTAAATAATAATTAAGTAAAATAAAATTACACGCTTGGAAACAAATTATGTAAAATAGAATTAAGTCAACTACATAGGAAAAGAAACACAAATAGTTAAGTCAAAAATTTTAGCACTGCAATACTAGTAGTTAGGGGTGTACATAGGTCGGGTTGGTTCGGATTTTACAATTACCAAACCAAACCAATTGTGTCGGATTATTAAATCTAAAGACCAAACCAAACCAATAAAACTCGGATTTTTCGCTCTCGATTTTTCTTGGGTTTTCTCGGGTTTTCGGGTTATTCGGGTTTTTTC